>LPNX011012881.1:1708-92392 GCA_001517045.1 Pseudotsuga menziesii
ACTTATTAATTAACATAAACTTCGTAGATTACGAGAGGTTTACGTGCAAGGAGATCACATCGAAATAAATTTTGTAGCTGTTGTACCTGGATGATTGAAGATGAGAGCAGCCTTAAGTATAATATAGATTTTTTTTTCGTTTGAACAAGCATAGACAAGTTTCCAAACCTTGAAAATGTCACTTGATCTTGATCCGTGATGCAATGTAATAGTAACACCAAAGTCTACCATACATTTGATCAAACATTGAAATACATGACAGATGGAAATGTGTACCTCTACTTATCCAAACAAGGAAGGTTATGATGTGGAAGCCCATTGATCCGTTTTAATGATCGTAACATCAATGTTGAAATAGTCCAAGTATCTACAACACAAAAGTTAGTTGTTTTTCTCGAGCACAAAGGGATTGGGACAGGTCGTACAAAAACAGAGCAAGTAAAAAAATGTCGGGATGGATAAAAGAAAGAGGACAAGAAGACACTACTAAATAGCTTATAAATGACAACGCAAAAGGTGGCAACCCTAATATAAATCCGATGATGGAGAGAGGGGACAGGATAGACTCGTTGATATATTGACCATGTAGCTGCAGTCTACATGATCGGACAACAACAAGAAATGTACTAAGCGATCGGAAGGAGGTATGGATGCAATGACTAGTTCGATCTTGATATAAATCTCGATTAGGGCGCTACCCAAGGTAATGACCTAGCCTGAGGAAGTCACTACCGATGAGCTCAAAGGTGGACTTGATAATAAGAACTGACAGAACAGGATCATTGATAGGAAAACGTTTTTTTACACAATCAAGAAAACGTATGAGAGAGAAAGGGACGAAGAAAAAATAGACGAAATGGAATTTTGTAGGTCAGATTGTTTTTCAGTGGATTAACTAACCAAGGGATCTATATTTATTAGGGTAACCCAATTAAATCCCAGTCACAACTAGACTTAGACCCAAAATGAGAACAGAAAGCCAAGCTAACAATTGCTGAATTATAGAATTTTCTGTCGTGTCTTGATTAATCTAGCATCGAAATACATGAGAGGCAAAAATGGGTACCTGTAATTCTCCATACAAGGCCCTTGTTGAAAAACAATCTGGTCATCAAATTATTAAGTTAAGATCTGACAATGGAGGAGAATATGTTAACAACAAGTTCACTACTTTTTGCATTGAACAAGGAATCCAACAACAGCGCACTATTCCATATACACCACAACAAAATGGTGTAGCTGGAAGGAAAACCTCACTTTAAAAGAAATGGCTAATTGTATGATCCAATATAAGGGACTAAGTCTTTAATATTGGTCTAAGGCCATAAATTGTGCAAATTACATAGTTAATCGCACACCCACTAAAGTTTTACAGGGTATAACATCGGAAGAAGCATGGAGTAAAATTAAACCAGATGTAAGTCACTTTCATGTGTTTGGTTGTGAAGCATGGGCTCACATTCCGGATGAAAAACGGAAAGCATTGCAGCTTAAAAGTGAAAAGTGCATATTTGTTGGATATTCTAAAGATGTAAAAGGTTATAGACTTCTTCAGCCACATTCTCATGATATAATCATTAGAAGAGATGTTAAATTTGATGAAAATATCTTGGCCTGCGAGCCTAACTTGGTGGGTGTCCCATCTTTGGCCTGCGAGCCTGATTCGGCGATTATGCCTTCTTCTTCTTCTTCTTCCAGCTTCCTTGACAGGTTTCCAACTCTAGTTTCTGATGATGACAGTGAGGATGAAAATCCAACTCCGCGTGCTCATGTTCCTCCAATTGCAACAGCACCAATACTTCCTCGATGGGTCTGTTCAACATGTGAAGCAGCTGGTAATCTTGCCGGTGATCCTAGAGATCAACGTCGAACACGTTCTCAGTTTCAGTGAGCCTCTTCTCTTTTGGCTCAAGTTTCCAAGAATCATGATCCAGAAACTTTTGCAGAAGCTTCAGGAAATCCAGATTGGGATGCAGCTATGGATGAAGAATATCGTTCCTTAATGGCGAACGATACTTGGGATCTTGTTCCTCTTCCAAAAGGAAGAAAACTTGTCAGATGTAAATGGGTCTACAGAACTAAGTATGCATCAGATGCAAGTGTTGAAAGACTTAAGGCAAGGTTAGTTGCCAAAGGTTTTTTCCAAGTTGAAGGGATTGACTACAATGAAACCTTTGCCCCTGTAGCAAAAATGAACTCCATCCGCCTTGTTCTTTCTCTTGCAGCCTTACATAACTGGGAAGTCCATCAAATGGATGTCAAGTCTTCCTTCTTACATGGTGATTTACATGGAACAACCTTCTGGATATGTTCAGAATAACTCTAGCCTTGTTTGTCTCCTTAAGAAATCCTTATATGGCCTTAAGCCACGGGGGCTTCACTTGTTGACCAATATCCTATCACGTTAGTTCATATTGTGGGCTTTAAAATTATTAAAAATTGAACCAATATATTGCAGGTATTGGGGGGGATGAGGGGTTTAAGGATGGGTTGGGTAGGGTGGTTTATAAGGATTGAGGTATAAAAAGAGGCGGGGAGGAGGTTTTAAGTATTGGAAGGGGGTTTCAACAAAAAGAGTTTGGGTCAATATCTCTAGAAATTAAGGGTATTATTTAATATCCCATGATCGCACGTGCTATGTGAGATGTTCACTAAGTAAAGTCCCTGTGCCTTAAGCAAGCTCCTAGAGCTTGGTATGACAAAATGGATAGCTTTCTCCTTGACACTGGTTTTTCTAGATGCCTTCTGACCCCAATGTCTATACCAAGAAAGTAGGAAACCATCTCATCATACTTGTTCTTTATGTTGATGATCTTATCCTTACTGGTAGTGACCCTAACCTTATAACCCATCTGAAATCTAGTCTTAAGCAAAATTTTGAAATGTCAGACTTAGGACATTTGCATTATTTTCTTGGTCTCCAAGTCTTGCAAACCAAAGAAGGAATCTTTCTTTCCCAGTCTAAGTATGCTTGTGACCTTCTTCGTTGCTTCCACATGGAAGATTGTAAACCAACCCCTTCTCCCTTCCAGTCTGGAGTCAAACTTTCTGCCACTTGTACTTCCCTTGAAGTAGATGCCACCTTGTATCGTCAGCTTGTTGGTAGTATTTTATACTTGACTCATTCCCATCCTGACCTTTCCTTTGCCGTTGGTCGTGTTGCTCGTTATATGCAAACTCCTCATGAAAGTCACTGGAAAGCAGCAAAAAGAATACTTCGATATATTCGAGGTACAATTCAGTTTGGGATTCATTACACTACAGGGGGGAAACCTTTGTTGGTTGGTTTCACTGATTTAGATTGGGACGACGATCCTGATGATCGAAAGTCTACTGCCGGTTATGTTTTCAGTCTGGGATCTAGACCTGTCACTTGGGCTTGTAAGAAACAACAAGCTCTTTCTCTTTCTTCAGCAGAAGCATAATATTGAGCCATAGTTAATGCCAATCAAGAAGCTTTATGGCTTCGACAGATCCTTTCAGAGTTTGGATTCGAGCAGCAGCAGCCTACTCCACTTTGGTGCGATAATCAAAGTGCCATTAAGCTTTCCAAAGATCCAGTTCTACATTTGCGCAGCAAACACATTGAGCTACACATCCACTTCATCAGAAATATTGTTCAAGATAGTGTTATTGAACTTCTGTATTGCCCTACAGATGATCAAGTTGCAGACATCCTCACCAAGTCTCTTACAAAAGCGAAGTTTTCTAAACTTCAGTCTATGTTAGGAGTTCAGGAATGTGTCCTTAAGGGGGGATAGGCTCTAATGCCTCCTTCCTTCTCCTAATAGTGTCACTTTTGTAAATCCTTCAATCCTATCCCAAGTTGTTCTTAAGGGGGGATGTTAGGATATTTAGACACTTAGGAGTTAGTTAAGATCAACTTGTGTAATATATCCGTTAGGTAAAAGTGTGTTTCTTTAGTATGCATTAGTATGCATTTGTAAATATTCTAATCCGACGGTCACGATATAGTGATCCGACGGTTCAACTTCTCTTAGATCATACCTACCATTAGTCCATGGCTTAACACCTGATTGGTCTATGATCTCTATTTAAAGAGCATAGAGGGTCCTTGGCTAGTTGATCGATTATAATAAATTGCTCCAAGTAGCTATTTGGCTGGGGTCGTGGACTGTTTCCCTCTCAAGGGTTTTAACCACGTGACAAACATTGGTGTATTGATCTGTGATTCATTTGTGTAAAGCGGTTGCTCTTGGTGTTCGGTCCTTTGGGAGTACCCTGTGTACCCTAACACGACACAATCGAATGATACCGACTTCGAAGGACGAGAAGTGGAGAAAGCATTGAAGTTTAGAGATCAAATATACTACATCTAGAAGCAAGCATAAGAAATGTTGCAACAATCAGATGCAAAAGATAAGGCACAACACGACAACATCGTATTCATCATTCATTCCAAATTGGGGATCAGGTCTAGTTACATCTAAAGAAGGAGCGCTTCACTGGTCCATGCATAAAGATGAAACCTTTGCGATATCGACCATACAGTATCCTTAAATAGATTGGAGAAAATTACTTTGAGCTCGACATTCCTGCATTCCTTGTCCTACATCTAGTTTTCAATGTAGATCTGCTTAGACCATACCATGCACCATTGTTGGAACAGAATGACTTGCAGACAACAGAACTCGAAGACATCCATCCAGATGTTCAGGAACCTATTCTTTGTGACACCATTGTAGGATGACGCATACACCTTACAAGGATGACCTCCATTCCCTTCCTTCATGTGGCTAAAGTTGGACAACTCCCCGCGCAGGGAAAATGGTACTCTGTTAATGAAGTCGCCAACAAGTTTCCTCACTTGAACGAATACACAATGGAGACCATTATTTCTTAAGGAAGAAGGAATGATCCAACTAGCACCCGATAGGTTCACCTTACGAGACGACAGGTTCGCCTTGTCATTCGACAGGTTCACCTTCGATGGGTTTTCCTCGACATGTTCAGCCGACAAGTTCGTTGCTATGGTTGAACTTCTTACCATTACAATTTATTGTAACTGAATGTAGCGGGTAGTCACAAAAACTTCTCATCATCCTCTATATAAGCATGTACATTATATAATATAGACATCTTTCTGGTCATAATCTGATTCCTCCATCTTTCATGGAGAAGAAGTACTAAATTGGTTCAAATTCCTGCATATTGTCTATGTCTATATTACTTGTCGATCTAGTGTGTTTCTTGCTTTGTTGTTTCTTCTTATATGCTTCCTCCATAACAGAAATCTATTCATTTAGTTGACTTTTGTCCCCAGCGTGCACCTGGGCACGACATAGACCGTAGACCTTTAAGGTTCGATAATCATCCTTTTTACTAAAAATAGTCTTTCAAATCAAACGATGATTTGATTCAACAAAATACTTATGAGATCCTACTTTAGTGGGACGCATCATCTTATAACAAGTCGAGTTTGAAAAGTATGAAATAATAAGTTTGATCAAACTTTATACAAGTTTAGTAAATAAAAAGTCTAGAACCTAATTGTTTCCATAACATTGCTTCATGTATATGCAAAACATTGAGCACTTGTAACAGTGTCCTAAAACTCTCAATCTTATCTTCATTTGCTCTCTAGAGGTCAATTGTGATTTTGCAAGGTATCATGTAGGATATGCGTACCCAGATTAGTCAAAATGCCTAACTTCTCACTGCTCTCCAAACTTCTATTCCTTTGTTGTATACATTCATGCTTCTAGTATCTTTTTTTCTTGAGAAGTTTATCATTAATATTCTTCAATTTCTAAGCAAACCTGTAAACCTTAGTCAATTTGATCATCGATTTATCTGTTTTGTCACCAACTATGTATGCTTTATATTGTTATAACTGATTTTCTTGTCTAAGTCTCCTAACTAGACCCTTATATTTCTTAACTTTCTTCTTTAATATTTGATTAACAGAGATCGTTTTACAAAGCTACAATACAATACACAATTATATTACAATGTTTTCCTTTTATATGGGAATTACCATGGGAAAATATTGTGGGTCACCCAATACCATGGGTCCGCAAACTATTGACCAACAAACATCCCAGAAATTTCTTCACGGGGGCCACTAAACCTCGCACACCCCAACTGGGACAAGTGTATAGTAAAACTGGGGTACAAACACAGTTGAACAATAACATCTCTGAATCTAGAAGATCATGCTCCACATCCAAGATGTTTCTCTTTTTCTTCCTCGAAAACAATATGGGTAAAATCTTTTGGTTTTGGAGAACAAGGAATGGCATTGATGGTTTCCTCCAGGCTATCCAGAAACTAGACAGCTCTTCTCTCTTTTTATAGTGATGACCCTGATTCATTTCAAGAATATTTTTTCAAAATAAACTATTGATTTTACTTTTAATATTTCAGAACTATTATTGCTTTGATATAACTTTGGAATTACATCCTTTGCTTTCTGCTTCTTAAGCTTCTTTACTCTCCCAATTGGAGAAGCCTCAAGGTTAATAACCTTATTTTACTTTAGAGAAGGATCAAACTAAGATTTAAATTTAGCTTAAGCTTATTGATTTCTCTAGTATGTTGTCCCCTAAGTGGATAGGGCTTAGGCTTACTCTGCTTCCTCTGATTTTTAACCTAGATTTTAGTATATGTGACATCATTCATTTTTTTATCTCATGTGGGATGACATTTTTGGCAATGGGTTGTTTTAACGCTCCTCTCATTCTGTGTGTCATCATCATGTCTTCTTCTTTCTTTATGTCTACCTTGGTTGGTTCAGGGCTAGGGTTTTCTAATTTCTTCTATGAAGAAAATTGCAATATTTGACTCACATAGTTCTCAAGCTCCATTTTGACTTTGCATTTTCATTAGAGGAAATTTGGGGTCTAAAATGGGCCTTATAAGAAAATGTGCCAAAATAAGTTTTTGTGAGTTGGAATTCAAGAACCAATAGAATTTCAATAAAATAAGTCAACCATAATGGTTGAATTGACATATTTGTCATTTAAAAAAACTACTTTTTTTGTTCGTATTTTTGACATATCTCATTGTGTTTTTACTCAAATTTTGATTAGGAGAGCGAGTACCCACACTGCATACTTTTGACGGGCCCCGCTACCCCAAAAACAAGAAATACCTGAAAAAACGTGATGATGATGTCATCATCACATTTTTTCAGGTATTTCTTGTTTTTGGGGTAGCAGGGTCCGTCAAAAGTATGGAGTGTGGGTACTCGTTGGATGCGGAATCAAATTCCGCATCCAATGAGCTCTCCCTATCGAAATTTGAGTAAAAAAAAAGGGAGATATGTCAAAAATACGAACACAAAAAGTAGTTTTTTTCTTTCTTCCTCCAAAATTAATCAATATTATTTTATTATTTTAACTATTATTTTATTATTTTCCTTAGGAGGCCCATTTTATACCCCTAAATTCCTCTAATGCTAAGTGTTTGGCCTTTACGTCCCACTTTTACACTGGCTTCAATGGAGGAACAATCAATTTCATCAACATCACACAAATTTATAAATTTTGTTTTGGCAGAAGTACTTTTGACAACTTCGGGAGGGGTTGGTAGGTTTTATGGGGTTACAAATTCATAAAACAATAGAAATTGCTCCCACCTGTGATTGAATTTACCCAATTACTGCATAATAATGACTTAAATATGGCTTGGTGATAGATACCATGTTGGTTGTTTTGTGATTTCCTTGCCCTAGAGACCATCTTCATTAAACATTTTTTTAAATAAAACGACAAATTCACTGGGGAAATTTCATCCAAATGAAAAAGAAAACACATATGGTACAGGTGGATCATGGTGTACCTTCCCTCTCCAGCTATGTATCTATCCACGAGTTTGATCAGATGGCTATATTATATTTTGAACTAGGTTCTTAGTATCCCTCTACGCTAGTTTGTATTTTGATGATTCACCAGCAAGAATCAGTTACATACTAGTGTACTAACACCTTGCAACTTGAACCATCGTTCTCCCTGTTACGGTAGTTCACAAGCGATAGATATAGATTTTTCTAAAAATGGGTATGTAACATACCCTACTGTCACGGTTTTCCCATCAAAATTATTTGCAAAAGCTCTTGCAGCAGGGGTGAAATGCCCTTGTACTTTTTGGTAGAAATGAAACCATCCAACTTGTTTGAATTTATACCTGAATTCCAAATATGTTTCTAGCACTTCAAAACCCATAGGTTCGTATCTAACCAATTGTCCACTTCGCCTTGATGTCATTCTTAGTATTATGATAGATAAAGGAACTATTTACAAAGAGTTGAGATACTCACCAAAGAATATACTAACGCAGGCAAGGAATAGATAACAAGCCCATGTATAATGAGGTGTAATTTAATCATGTCACTTGCAGGAATTAGGTCATATCATAGCTGTGAAGAATTCATTAAAAGCAAGCCCCAAGTGATTTCTTGATTGCCCATGATCTCCATAATTTGCTATTGAAATTTGATGTGACTAGAGGCAAACACTGTAATGAATATTTTGACAATTATGTAGTTTTTCTTAATTGATATCACAATGCAACCACCAAATGATTATGTAACGTAGTCGCTTAATCATTCCATAGCGTAGCTACATAATGTTTTGCAGCACAAGTAGCTTAGAGAAATTCTAGCCTTAGAGCCAGTTTCCTCTTTTCAAACGTTGATGTATGAACACAAGAATAATACCTGCAAAACCAACAAAACAACAATACCATGCAAACATTGTTCCAACTCAACATGTTTAACTAACTAATTATCAATTTGAATATAGGAAAGAATAAAGCAAGCATAAAAAATTTAAAGCAAAACTTTAGGAGTAAATGCTTGTCTTAGGCAAAACTCTTGAAGAAGGTTTTAGGATAAATTTAAATTTTAGGGTCTCAAGTCTTGAAAGTAGACAATCGTAGGTGTATACCTAGGTACTAACACTAGCTCTTACTAGGGATAATACTTTTTTGTGAAGTGATAAGAACTCGTAGACTAGTGTCCTTTCTGTTCTGAGTGCCTTATGCCATGTACATTTGTTATAAAAATAATTACTACTAAAAGTAAAATGTGAAACTTTGTGCCATTTCCTTTATTGGGATTGGAGTCTTATTAGCAAATATACATCTCACATGTATTTACAATGAAATTAGGCTACCAATACTCTTGGTAAATTTGGAAGTGTTTCGGAAAATGCCCATTTATTGGGCCTCCTACAATTGTACTTCCATCAAGACCTAGAATAAAAGTATTTTTATTCAAACCTCATAAAAAAATTTAATAGAAACTATAAAAAGGTTGATATTAAACAGGTTGTGCACAGCCATACATTACAAAAAAAAGCGGTACCTGAGAGTTCTTGCTGTTCAAAAAAGAAGAAAACAAAACTGGTCTAGAAGGAAGACCATAGAACTCCACACAGAGTTTTTACATAGATTCGAAGGACTGAGGTAGTATATACCTTGATAAATTGTTGATTAAGAAATAGACAAAAAAACATAAGCAAAAAAAACCATTTAAGGATTGCCTGAGTGCTTCATTGGCTGCACAACTGACTCCTCCTCCATGGGATGGGCTGCTGCTGGAGTTTCGTGAGCCTGGCTACCTTGGTTCATGCTTACCAAACGTTGGAGGTCTTCTTGAATTTTGTCCACCTTGCCCATGATTTCCTTGAGGTTCATCTCTATGTCATCAATCCTGGAGTCATGGTTTCTTATCTGATAGGAGGTGTAACTGACCACATCCCCCATATTCTTCACCTCTTGAGCAATTTCCTTGTTGTCCATAATGCCAATAGCCATCATTTCATACAAATGCCTGAGATTTTTCTTCAGGTCTACAAGCCCGACGTTTTCATTTGTTGGGTCCATTCTGCCTTATCTAGGATTGTGAATGGCAAGAGCTATTCTAGAGAAATTACTATGGAGATCCCGAACTGCATATTCAAATATTGAGCCTATTCTCCACCAAAAAAACCACCGAGAACTAAGTTGAGTGTTCTAAGTTCCCACAGGAGAGAGTCACGTTCTTTCTTGCTTCGATAGGAGAGAGTGTCAACTGCTCCTTCCTTCCACCCAAAGAAATTACACCCAAGAATCGAGTTTCTACCACCTATAAAAAACTGATCATCAACGGGATTACTGAGCCCATAACCAAAGTTCAAACACCACAGAGGACCGCCGGCATGAGGAGAGCAGACGCAGGTGAAGAAAGCGGCTAGAGCCAACCTTTCTTTAACAAAAACCCTAGTAAGAGGAAGAGACTCCCATGGAATCTCCTGAAAAATTCCCTCATCTAAACCTGAAAGTATATCCAGCAGAGTCCTCTCCGAAGAAAACACAGAGCAAGCGGAGGTCACACCATTGCTAAGAGGAACTTGGGGAAGAGGAAGGCTTCGGGAGGAAGACATATTGTGGAGGATGACAGGACCTGGAGCGTGCGAACTGTAGGAGCATTTACGCTGAGGGAGATGGGTATTAAGAGCATCAAGGATCGAGGAGAGGCAAGTGAAGAGTGGGAACCACGCGGCAACGTGATGGGGAACAGTAGGACGATGCGTTAAAACAATGGACCCTTTACAATAATCCATGGAGAGGGGATCAATGCGATGATAGCCAAGTCTTATATGCCATGAATGCATCAGGGAATGGGTTTGAGGGGAGTGTCTAAACCATTAAGACGAAAATGGCCTTGGGGTAAGGAGGCCCCCACATTAGCCAAGGCATCAGCTGCTGCATTGTTTGAGTGAAGTATATGGTAGAGTTCAAAGTGTATAGATAGGAGAGGAGTGATTTTATCATACAAACGATGACACTTTATAGAGCCGGAGGTGTATCCATTGAGCATTTTATATATGACATGTCTTGAATCTCCAATTATCGCTACCCTAGAGAGATCAGTGTTGGCTAAGAGTTTCATTCCCTGTAGGAGAGCCAACCATTCAGCCTCATTATTGGTCCTATAGCCAAGACCCTAAGTGAAGGTTTTTTCAATTTGTCCTCCAGGATCCAGAAGGATCCCCCCCGCACCTGCCACCCCTGGGTTTCCCTTTGAGGCACCATCGAAGAAGAAAGCATAAGAATTCCTTTCCCGCAACCAGACTATGAAATCACTGCTGTTTTTTCTTATTTCCCATGAGAATGTACTAATGGGCTGCTTGATTTTTATATTTATGGAATTTGACTGAGGGGATCTCCTTTCTTTTAAGAATATCTTGCACCATTAAGAGTGTGGCTCAGGGATGTTTTCAGAAACAGGAAAGCTGATATCATTCAAGGCAAACTTTTCAACTATCATTCCCACGGTTCTTGAAACTATACGAGTCAGAACAACTTTTTGATCTTTGAAGATTGATTTGTTCCCAGCTATCCACAGTTGGCAGCATAAATTCTTGGGGATCGTGTTCAAGAGACGCCTGAGGATGGGTTTTTTTATGAGCAAATCGGGTAGGTGTTTAGGCCATTCCTCAAGAAGCTGAGCCACGGAGCCTACGGGTTTGAAATAAAACCCCGAAGGGAGGATGCACTGCCAAAATTTCAAGGAAACACTGCACTGCAGAAAGATATGGTTTGAGGTTTCCTCTTCCAAGATGCAAAGAGCACACCGGAAGGGACCTGCTATCCCTCTCTTCCTAAGACTCTCAGCCGTGAGCAATTTATTGTGCATCAGGATCCAGATAAAAGAATTTACCTTTGGGATTCTACCTGTATTCCAAACTTTTTTCCATAGTCGTTCATTTGCTGCAGGTTCCGTTGAGAGTCTCCTATATCCTTCTTTGACCGTGTACTGATCATTTTTACCCCAACCAATGCGATCGCTTGCAGTTTCACTACTGATCATTTTTACCCCAACCAATGCGATCGCTTGCAGTTTCACTAGTTGGTGACATGCCATGCAGAGATGAGAAAGGATTTTCTTGGCTTCTTCCAGATGGGGTGGGGGGTGAAGTTCCTTCCATCCAGTCT
Organism: Pseudotsuga menziesii; assembly: GCA_001517045.1. Classification (NCBI taxonomy): domain Eukaryota; kingdom Viridiplantae; phylum Streptophyta; class Pinopsida; order Pinales; family Pinaceae; genus Pseudotsuga; species Pseudotsuga menziesii. The sequence goes on from LPNX011012881.1 coordinate 13,652, forward strand.
AGCACCCCTTTGAATTCCATAATGAGAGGTCATGGAGAGTGTGAATCCTAAAGCTACGAGCCCACTCAGCTAAGTCAATCATACCTGGGTGCAAGGTGAGTGAGGGATGCCCCATAATGTTGCTTTCCTAGACTTTAATTTTTTTTCCATTGCGTGGGATCCAATAGTAGTTAGACTGGATTAAATTGATAGAAGCCTTACACAGATGCCAAAGAGAGGTTCCCTTACCGGTCCACAAGCTGTCTAAAATTTTTGACCTGGTTCTTTTGATATATTTTTTCCTAATTACTTCTTTCCACCATTCTTTCCTGCCTGTAACCAACCTCCAGATCAATTTTGCTCCCAGTGCTTTATTCATTTGCTCCAGATCCCTGATGCCCAATCCACCTTTGCTTTTTGACCTTTTGACTATGTCCCATTTGACCAAATGAAATTTCTTTCTCTGCACCTTTCCTCCTTGCCAAAGAAATTTTATGATTTCCTTACAAATGCTGCTTATGACACTCTTAGGGGCTAAGATCATCAAGCAAGAGTATATTGGGTAGGAGGAGAGGATGGAGTGAATCAGAGTTATTTTCCCTGCAAGATTTAACCACTTTGAGCTCAGAGAATGAATTTTATTTTTGATCTTTTAAATGATCAAAGTCCACATAGCAGAGGCAAAGGTCTTTTTCACTATGGGAATGCCCAGATAAGTGAAATGGGTCCAATTATAACTGGCGTTAATGTGGAGAATTTGAGATATACTACAGAGAGTTGCTATGTTGCAATTCCATCCATAAATCTAGCATTTATTCAAGTTGTTTGAGCTTCCAGAAGAGAGGAGGAAAAGATCTAGAGGTTTTAGGAAATTTCTGGCAATTCGTAGGGAGGCTATGCCTAACATAATAGTGTCGTCAACAAAAAGTGCATGGTTGATAGGATGGACCCCATTTCGAAAGGAGAGACTTGGGAGGGAACCTTCTGCTTGAAGTCTAGTGAGTCTTCTACTAAGGGAGTCAGCCACTAGGATATAAATAAAAGGGGAAAGGGGGCACCCTTGTCTTATTCCTCGAGAGGCTTTAAAAAATTATGAGGGTTCGCCATTGATTAAAGGGGCTATCCAAGGGGAATTTATGCAGGCTTGCACTTGATTTATGAAGATAGGGGGGGAACCAAATTTCTTTAGTACCAACAAGATGAAAGAATGCCTCAATCGATCAAAAGCGTTTTCCAAATCCAATTTGATGGCCATACCTGGCTCGCCCTTTTTAGTGCTAGAATGTATTGCTTCCTAGACCATACGGATGTTATCGCTGATTTGACGACCTCAGATGAAGCCTCCTTGATTGGAAGAGATTAGAGAATGGAAAATAGGCTTGAGTCTCAAAGATAAGACTTTTGAGAAGATTTTATAAGAGGCGTTGCAGAGGGAAATAGGTCTGAACCGATTGATGGAGGATGGATTGGCCTCTTTGGGGATTAAGGTAAAAAAGGTGGAGTTTGTAGCTCCTCCCATTTTTGCTTTCACCATCCAGGAGATAAGACGCATGAGATCCTTTTTTATTAAAGACCAGAAAATTCTATAGAAGCGGATAGGGAAGCCGTCGGGGCCTGGGGCTTTATCCAGATGAAGGGACCAAATGGCCTTCTTGACTTCTTCCTCAGAGATGGGGATTTCAATCTGAAGACTTTCCTCTGGGCTGATCAGGGCAGGAATGTCTCTGACCATTTCTTCCATACATTCCTGTGAGACATACGCTTCATCATTATACAATTTTTCAAAAAAACTTCTTACCTCCGTGCTGATTACCGCTTGCCCAGTGATGGCAGTGTCGTCCTCGTTTTTGAGCTCCCTAATTGTATTCCACCTCTGCCTATCCCTGCATTGATTTTGAAAAAAAATTGTGTTTTGTTCTCCCCCTTTAAGCCAGAGAACTTGCGACCGTAACCTCCATCCCTCTTCCTCATGCCTTAAAACTGTTTGCAGGCTTTTCTCGAGCTCTATTTCTTTGAGAAGATGCTCTCTGGTGATTTTTTTTTCCTCCATATCCACTTGAAGGTATTCCATGCTCTTTATGATTTATGCTTTCTTTTGAGATGACTCTTGAAAGTGGAGCTTAACCCAGGATTTGAGAGCTGTTTTGACCCTTTTAATTTTCTATTCCCATCAGAAAGCTGGAGACCCTGGGATGAAACAACCGCGGGAATTTGAGATGATTTCCTTAACTCCTTCTGATTCTAGCCAGAGATGATTGAACTGAAAAGGAAGGGACCCCAAATTTTCCAAAGGTGGAAAGATATTCAAACCTCATAAATTGGAAATGTCCAAAACCATAATTATCAAACTTACCATGTTTAGGTCTTTCCTCCCTTCGGGCATCCCATCTAAAAACTAAGTCACCAAAAGAGAAAGTGGCTTCCTTTTTTTATTTTGTCATAAATAGATTTGATATTGTCATGATGTTTCTGAGTCTTTTCCAACAATGATTCCCTTACTTGTTGGGTTTTTTCCATCTGATCAATTCTTCGTTGAATAGCATTTGGTTCCTCAACTTCATCTTGCAAAAACTTTAAAAGTAGCAGGCCTAATTGAACATGAAATATTGCATCAGTACCATACACAAGTTGAAAAGGAGAAGTACCAATATCCTTTTGAGTACTTACCCTATCTTCCCAAAGTGCATATTTAAGTCTGGTATCCCATGTCCTTTTCTTTTCATACAACAATTTTTTATGTTATTGAAAAAATTCTTATTGTTAAATTATGCAAGGCCATTACCTTGAGGGTAATAAGGTGTAGAATTCTTACGAATTATGTTATATCCCTTGCGGAAATTTACCATATAAGAAGACTTAAAGGCAGTTGCATTATCAATTAGCAACTATCATGGACATCCAAATCGTGCAAAAATATATTCCTCTAAAAAGTTCATGATTACCTGATTAGTTGCTCTCTTTGTTGGAATAGCATGCACCAAAGTATTAAAGTAGAATGTTGTTGTCAATACGTACTTATGTTTCCAACTGGATGTAGGATTAATTTCATCATTAAAATCTAATCCCCATTGTTGAAAAGGGGCATCAACAACAATGGGCTTCAATGGCAAAGGCAACAATGTTTGTCTTCCTGCAAATTTTTGACATTCTACACAAGCTCAAACCATGGAAAATACATTAGAGAATAGCATCGGCCAATATTATCCTGCCCTCAAGATTTTTAAAGTCATTGGCTTCTGATATTGTCCTCCACAAGCTCCACTATGCAAATAAGCAATTTCCATATCAACCTCATTCTGATTAATACACCTTAACAACATTCCTTTGGGATCCTTCCAAAATGAAATTTGATCAACTATGCAATATTTATGGTCTTTCATCTATAAGGATCTAATCCTTTTCATGTCATAATCAAGTGGACATTGAAAATTTAATAAGAAAAACACAATATCTTTGTACCAAACTGATGTTGAATACCTATCCATAACTTGTGAATTTACATCATCTTCTTATATCTCGTTCATAACAGACTTATTAAGAATTAAATTTAGACCAAGTGCCTTACAATTTGAGTCAATGAGAAGCATAGCCAGACCTTGATATTTTACCATATTTATTGGTTTTATTTCAATATTATACTCAAGTAATCAAGTTATCTACTTACCTCGATTACCTTCATTGTTAGGTTTGACCAAAACTTCCTTCACTGCATTGTTGGGAATGTATGCAATTAATTTTGATTAAAGAATATACATTCTAAAATAATTCAAACTTTAATTAAGGCATATGCCTATTTTTCAATAATATTATATCTTAATTCAACATCCCTTAACACCTTGCTGAAAAATGCAACTAGTTGCTTGTATCCATCTTCATTTTTCTACAATAAAACAACTGCGACAATGTCTTCAAAAGCAAAACAAAATGTGAGGAATTCCTTAGAATAGTAAGGGATAATAAGCATAGGTGCCTCCATTAAGGCTTGCTTGATCCTTTCAAAAGATTATCTAGCTTCTTTGGTCCACCTAACTTCTGCAATTTTTTTAACATGACTGTAATATGGTTTATAATTTAAATGAATTTAGAAAAGAACCTTCGAAGGAAATTAATCTTACCTAGAAAGGATTGAATTCCATTTTTGCTTCTTGGAAAATCAATCTTCAAAATCATATCCACCCTATTTGTGTCAATGTTTACTCCATGTTATGAAACTATATGGCCCAACATTCTTCCTTCTTGCATTGCAAAATTGGACTTTTTAGGATTGAGGAAAAGACCAAATTTCCTTAACTTAAAAAAAGTTTACTTAAGATGTTTGAGGTGCTCTTCATATGACTTGGAGAAAATTGTAATATCATCCAAGTATATAATTATAAATTTATCCTTCTCTCCCACAAAGGCTATGTCCACAGCCTGCTGAAAAGTAGCCATTGCATTTGTCAGGACAAAAGGCATTATGTTATACATAAAATTTCCCCAGGGTGTCACAAAAGCAGTTTTTCCTTTATCTTCCTCATGGACAACAATCTGGTTATACGTATAAATTCCATTTATCATTGAGATCTGATGTGCTCCCACTACCCTTTACAAGATCTTATCCATTTTCGATAAAGGGTAGTTATCCTTCAAGGAACTCCTATTCAAATTCCGAAAATCGACACACAGTATGATTTCATCGTTCTTCTTCATGACATAAAAGAGGTTAGCATCCCATGAATAGAATCTCAAAGGAATGATTATTTTAGTATCAAACATTGTTTAAGTTCCTTTTCAATAACTGGCAGCAGTATTGGGTTAACTTTCCTTATTTTCTCCCTGAAGGGTTTGGTGTCAAGTTTGATAGGTATTTTATGTTGGACAATACTTGTGTCAAAGGTCTTCAATTCCTCATAAGACCAAGTAAATAAATCTACAAATTTCTTCATTAATTCCACATATCTTCTCTATTGTTCATCTGACAAAGCTTTGGACAATTTTACTAATTTTGGATCATAATTTGTACCAATGTTACAATATATAGTGTTGTCTTGTATAGGTTGATCCAAAGTATTTTGCAACATGTTATGATTACTAAATGGCCTTTCAATAGGAACCAAACCTTTGGATTAAAAAATACCTTTGAGTTCGATTATGTCATGTCTAGCAATTGTATTGGATAGATTTGAAGTTTGCAGCTCTTCAATTTCTTCTTCCTCATCAACCAAAGATCCATAAAATTCACCAATTCACTGCAAGAACCTATCAATTTTTGCATCATCTACAAATACCTGCCAATTTTTTACATTGTCGGGAACTGAAGGCCTCTTCCTGACTTTAGGCTACATATTTAAGATGAGGCTAAGTGGGCACCTTGAAAAACTTGGAGCTAAAGCTGAAGAATATGCAGTCTCATTACAAATCCTAGGAATAAAAGAAATATTAAAATCCAAGAAGAAATTGTCAATTAAATCCCACACTTCATTATGATAGACCTTTAGCTCTTATGTTTAGCCTGATAAACATTTTTTACTTGTTGAACTATTAATTATCAATCCCCAAATACTGCAAACTTCTAAATATTTATGTATTTTGTTGCCCTTAAACCCAAAACTAACACTTCAAATTTGGCTATGTTATTGGTATCTTCGAATTCAAGTTTATACATAAGAGTAACTACTTCATCTACAGGGGAGATTAACAAAATAGCTACACTAGAACCTTCTCTGGAAGATGCACCATCAAAATACATCCTCCAAAGTTTATCTTTATTTTCTGCAGGTGGTTGTTTTTGAACTTCTTTCTCAACTTGTACTAAAGATTAAATCTAATCATCAAAGTGAAAAACACATGAATCTATACTTTCTGGGGCATCATACAAAGGGTGATTGGATGGGTTTTGATGATCACTTACCAAAAATCCCAACTATACCTCTTTATACTACCGCCTTGTCTCACCTCCAAGCACTGGTATTGTTGCATATGAATAGTCCATTTGTAAAGTTCCTCCTATTTTCATGGTACAAGATCCAGACAGTAACATTTCATATTTGGGAGGAGTATCAACTACAACCACGTCCACTAGAATGATTTTCATTGGGAGTTGGGCTACACTAACTACCAAATCCTTTATTACTCGTATGCATTTTACAGCTCTTGAGTCAAAGGCATACATGTCATGGAAAGGTTTAGTAATGTTAAATTCAAGGGCCTCCATTACTACTTTTGACATTAGATCGTGTGATGCGCCAAAATCAAAATGGAAATAGTGCAACATCTTATACTGAACAAGAAGAATAATATAAAAAGGTTGAGGCAAACGTGCTTTCTCATCTAATTGTGGGACAAAGACAATTGTTGGATTCTCGTCTTTGAGGTGCATTATGTCACTAGCAGAAAGATCAATATAGGGTTGTAAGATTTTCATAATAGTCTCCTTGGAAGGAGGGTTCTGAACTAATTCAGTCAAAGGGATGGGAAACCTGATTTTCCCTATTTCATGTTCAATATTGAAAGAACCAAGGAATTTTTCAACATCCTTCACCTCAAGATTCTTACCTTTGTTACCTAGTTGATATTGTTTTTTCTCTAGATCCTTTACTGGTAATTTCTTTTCCACTACTGCAACTTTCCTCAAAGGAGTCTAAAAAATTGTTTTATGTCCAGATCTAAGGTCATATTTCTTCTGTTGATTTAACTCGATTGTATTCTCAAATCTATCCTGAAACTACCTTGTCAACAAAGACTGTTCATTTTCATCCGATGTAAGATAACTTATCGATTGATTTTCATCCAGCGGTTGAATCTTGGGACCTAGCTCTGTATCCTCTTCATCATTTAGTTCATTAATTTCATCAGCAACAACATTTTGCAGATGAGGGTAAATTTTTTGGTCATCAATCTCTCTCCTCTCTCTCTAGAAGAATTGAGGATTGAAAGGCCTACGAAACTGATTTGGATTCCTATTGGGAATTTCTGGTGCAGGTTCATTTTGACTTTTTTTGTCAACCTCTAATTTGGTCAACTTGCCATTTAAGTCTTTAATCATCTTTGCCATTTCATCAATTTTATGGTCTTTAGACTTAGTTCTAAAGGTTGAAGGTTCAACTTCTTTTTTTTGTTTCTTCTATCAGTCCCTTGATACTGAGTCTTGATACTAAGCCTATCACCAACCATAACATTAGATTCTACTTATAAAGCAACTTCTTGCATATTTACAAGGGTAACAACTCTTATTTCTCTAAGCGATAGGGAGAAATCTGCATCGAATACATTAGAAAATGTGATTTTGGATAAAGTCTCTATGCTTTTAATCACAGTGAGGATATTATTGTACATTTTATTAAGCCTTTTACTAAAATCAACCATAGACTCATCGATTTTTCTTATAAGAGCCCCAATTTTGTAATATATTACATATAGTCTTTCTTGTCTCCCCATTCTTTCATGAAGGATTCTTCTAGTGCATCAATTATGTCAATTGAATTTGCAGATAACTCTCAGAACCACTTCCTAACTTCCTCATCTAGACTTTGAACAAAAACCCTCATCCAAACATCTTGGTGTTTAATGTTCTAATTATTTGTGTAATTGTAATAAGCATTGCGATTTTCTTCTATTGTGGTTTTTCCCTTCCCATTGAATCTTAGGAGGTACTTGAGATCGTCTCCACCATGGAATGCATTCAAAGGTTTTAGAAACACTAAAGCGGCAAACCTGGAAGCCACAATGACGTCCATCCTATTTGGAGGTTGTCCAACGATTATTTTTATTGTTTGAGTTTGTTTAGAAGCTTGTACTTTGACTTTAGGAGGAGAAAATGGCTATGAAACAAAAGTAGGTATGGATTTCAGCTCAGGAATAGAGACTTGAGGAGTTGGAGTTTTAATTTGTGGATTTTTAATAATGACCTCCAAGAATTCTTCTACAACAAAAGGGTTGACGAAAGTATTAAATTCAGATATACCTTATTCGCGTGGAATAGCTTGAGAAGTTGCTAATGAAGAGGTTAAGTCTTCTTGTTTCATCTTTTCATATATCTTAGGTAAAGAATTGAGAGGTGTACCAAGAAAAGTAACCTCTTGTTTTGTATCCAAGTAAGGAGAATGAAAAGTTTGAGAAGAAGGAGTAGCTTCTTTCAAAATATCATGTTCAGGAGGAATTTGGAAGTCTGCAAGCCTAGAAGATGTTGACTTAATCAAGGTTCTCGATTGGCTCAAACTTGTTTCAAAATAAAATAAATCAGGAATTTCAGATAGTTCAACTTTAAGCTTAATTTCTTCTTCATGTTAAAACACTTAAAATTCAGGAGTCAGAATTGAACGGGTTGGTTTTCTTTCTTCTTTAGCTAAAGGTAGTGATTCTCCCATAGAAAAACCTAGATCATATCTCACAGTTGCAGTAGATGCAGATGTAGATATATGGAAAGCTCTAACTTCTATGATGATTTCCTCATGATCAAATCAGGCCGGAATTAGAGGAGATGATGGGTTTCCTTGAGTCTCAGTATTCTTGGAATCAAGAATTATATAATGAATTTACAAGGTGAAAACTATAGTATTAATATGCTTAGCTTTGTTCACCCTCAAATCAGATCTAATTGTCATCACATAGGTTCAGAACTAACCACAATAGAGACTCTACTATAAGTTGCCTATAATTTCTAATTTATGTTTCAGATATCATGATTTTGATTTGAAACAATGTTTTGGATCCAAATATCTTATTGTTGGATGAATAAGGATGCACATATTGTGAAACCTATTTATTCATGCATGTCCATTTTTTTCTTTTTCTTGTTATTCTTCAAATGTCTATTGTTCGCCAACTTGCCTTTAACAAATGAGATGATACCCTTCAAGTTTGACTTAACCTGATCTCCCCTTTCAGATGCTTTGCCCTTATTAGCCCTCTTAACCTAATTTATCAATCAAAATTGTTTTAAATCCAAGATTTGATAGGCTTGTCTATCTAGCAGTCAAGAGACAGCTTCTAGAGCTAACACCCACCCATGCCATGTGGACAAAAGTGTGACGTGGAGGATCCATGTGGATAGAAGTGTGACATGGAGGAGCCATGTAGACAGGGGGTATGATTTGGACGACCCATGTGGGATGAATGTCAGGTGGAAGGAGTAGAAACAAGGTCGTTGGTAAAAGCTAATCAGATGAACTCTGCATAACATTTCTGATGTTAACTCATGGGTCTGGTATGAAAAGTCCGAGAAGATGATTTTGATGAAGGAATGTTCAACAAGGCTAGTCAGGATTCAGAGAGGGAAATTCCAAAGGTAAGTATGATGAGGGGATTCTAAAAGGTTATATCAAGATGAACCCAAATGTAATATTCCCAATGAAAGTGTAAGATTTTGATTAGGAGAGTCTGAATTGATGAGCCTAATAAAGGTTTTGTTGGGAGGATCTCCAAGTAATATTTCTGATGATAACTCATGAGACCAATTAGAGGAGATTCCAATGAGGATCATCTAATACGATGATACCAACAATTATATCAGGATCGACTCATTAGAGAAAATAGTTTGCACAACTAATGCATCATGTTGATGGGAATGATCTAATGTAATGAATTAGACAAGGACTATTGAAGTATGCATGAGGGATAAAAATAGATCTGATGAGACCAAGCCAATGGAAGCATCCCAATGGACAATATTTTGGTATCGAACATTGGTCATTAGAATAAGGCAATCGGATTTTAAAAAGTGCATTGTAAAAGTAATTTCTGATTAATATATCTCGATGTAATCAAACATCAGCTGTCAAATTGGGCCGATCAAATTTTTGAAAGTGTAATGTAAAAGTTAAGTCTGATCAAAAGTATTTAAAGCAATTAGACATCAGTCATCGAATAGAGATGATCATGAACTGCATCATGAAACCAATGTGATGTGATGAACCCAATGCGATGGAAGGAGGTCAATATGATCGATCAAATATAGGTCATCGAAGAGATAAAAAACATTCAATATGGAATCATTTTGATAGGGACTTTTCAATGAGATGGTTGCATTTCAAAAAAAAATTAAAAAAAAAAGTTTGCAGCCTGAAAATTGTTTTGGATATAATAAGAGCATTTTAGCTTAGAATATGATAAGACTTGCAAAATTGCAATGCCATTGATAAAGGCTACAAAACTATTAGTGACAAGGACAAGCCCATTTTGCTCCAATTGTACATAAATTTTGAAATAGTGGATTTTATAGATCAATACCTAGTGACTTGACAAGGGCCTGTTGAGGATAAAAAAATTATCTAGGCACACAGATAAATTTGGTACATTATGGCGAAATTTAAAAAGGCGTGAAGCCTAGGTGTTAAAGAATGCTAAAATCCACTAATCCTAAGCACTTTTTAGGGATTTAGGAAAACTTGGAGGGGGTAAAAGTGACCCTAATTGTTGAGACTAGAAAAATATATGAACTCGATATTTTACCTACTCATCAAAATGAACGGAATTTGGTTCAAGAATTTTTTTCCATAAATGCTCAGTTTGGGAGATAACAATTTTTGGAAAATAAACCAAGTATGGAGAAGACGCAAAAGTTAAAAGTATTCATTTCCATAAATTTATAGAAATTGATTGGAGCATCATATTAGGCATCTAGAAGTTGACGAGTAATCCTTGTCATGCGTATTATCGGCTCCCAATTTTGTTGGTTGGGGGGGGGGGGGGGGGGGGGGGTTATCCCTATATTTTCTTATTTTCTTATATAGGTTAATGGTGTTTGTCTTTGGAGTTGAATGCACCTGCAAGAAAAATGCAAATTTGGGCAAATTTGGCAATTTTGAAACGTTGTAACTTTTTGCCCAAAAATCAGAAATGGGCATAGTTATAGTCATTGGAAATCTTATCCATAGGGGAATAAATGTGCACAATCATATTTTGAAAGGGTGATTCATATGTTTCTAAAAATTGATCCATAATTTGACAAAAATTGTCAATACAGACAGTTCCCAGAATGCATGAAAATTAATTTTATGATTTTCAAAGAATGTAATGAAGCTAACAAGTGTGATTATATGAACAATTTCTCAAATGCAATATCATATCAAGAACAAACAAGGGTCCACATTCAATAAATTTCATTTTAGAAATACTTGGTCTTGGTTGGGCCAAGAAAACCATCATCATGGATGATGCACAAGATCCTTATGTAGCTGAAATAGATGCCATGGGAGAAAAATATACATGCTAAGAATGTGGGGATAGAATGCAATGACTGAAGAAATCAATTAACTCCCCCAGACATTGTATAAACCACGAGAAGCCTAAGAATGGAATTACAAAGTTGCAAAACATATAATTAGAGGTTGATCAAAGCTCGGGAAGAACATAACCATATGAAGGCAGTCATGCTCCAAAGCTTAATATGCATTTAGAGAAAGATTCACCATGAACAACACCCAGGAAATGAGGAAAATATAGAGAGTAGTTTAAGGAGGAATTCTCACAATAGGTCCCATAACTCAAGAAGTGTTTATGTAGATATGCCATCTACTCTAGATTTATTTTCTAGTGAGACATATATCTCTAAAGACTCATTGAAGATTCAAGCCTCCTCATTTTAGAAATCAACAAACGAAACCACCACAGGGTGTGACTAATCCAGTTAGGATGATGGGAGATAAGCCAAGAGAGGCACTTCAATGTTGGGGATGTGGAGAGGACCATGTGCGTAGAAACTGTCCACATCAAAATGCGAGTGCCAAGCATGTTCACACCATCCAAGAGGTTGAAACTGCGGGTGAGGTGGCAAGGACTTTCCCTAGAATCCATGTTGCACAAAAGGACCACGAAGCAAACCATAAATCAAATATGGTTAAGGTTGAAGATAATATTGTTATTTATATTCTAATTGACCTTGGATCTACTCACAACTATCACTCCTAAAGTTTTTGATATTTGTGCTTTTAATAAAACAAACCATAACAGATCATGGTTGGTCCAACTAACCAATGGAACCATGAGAAAAGTTAGTGAAGTGGTGGAGAAATGTACATTAAAATTTGATGTATTCTTCACATGGGAAAATCTAACTATTTTGCCACTTTTTTCATATTATATCCTCATTTGAATGGATTGTTTGAAATCAAATAAAGTTAAATTGGATTGCTACATCAATACCTTTTCATGCATGCATGGATGAAGAAGGAAACCCAACGATACTAAAGGGAATTCCAAATTTGGTTTCTATTAGAAAAATTCAATCCTTGCAACTGAAGACGTTCTTTAGAAAGGGTTGTCAATTAAACACAACCCATCTATTGGGTATAACAAAAAATGAAGTTCCCAAGTTGGAGTACTATTGAATATTGTAATAATTTAGCGACTTGTTTCATTATGAAGTTTCAGGACTTCCTAGGAAGAGGGATATTGATTTCACATTTTATCTTATGCTAGGAACTGCACCAGTGTCCAAGACACCTTATAGAATGAGTACACTTGAATTGCTAGATCTGAAAATGCAATTGTAGGAGTTGTTGGAAAAAAAGTACTTTCAATCAAGTGTGTCTCCATGGGGAGCACTTGTGCTATTTGTGAAAAATAAGGATGGAACACTCATGTTAAGTATTGATTACAAGAAATTGAATAAAGTTACAGTAAAGAATAAGAACCATTTACCTCAAATTGATTATATCTTTGATCAAACGAGGGGGCATATATATTTTTAAAGATTGATTTGAGGTGTGGTTACCATCAGAAGAAGACATCCACAAGACAAAATTTATTACAAGATATGGACACTATGAATTTACGGTGTACCATTTGGTCTCAATAATGCACCATCTACATTCATGTGTCTCATGAATAGTGTTTTCAACAAGTATTTGGATAGGTTTGTTCTTGATTTCCTAGATAAAATTATTATTTATTCCAAGAATGAAGAGGAGCATGAAGAATGTTTGAGAATGACTTTGCAAGTGCTAAGAGAGCATAAGTTGTATGAAAATCTAAGAAAATGTGATTTCTATCAAAAGAAAATTCATTATTTGGGTCACATCATTTCGGAGGAAGGAATATTAGTGGATCTAGAAAAAAATTAAAGCCATTATGAATTGGCCAAATCCAAAGAATGTGAAATATGTGAGTTCCTTTACGAGTCTTGTTGGTTATAATAGAAGGTTCATTTGAAGGATTCTCCAAGGTTTCACACCCCATCACTTCTTTGTAAAATAAGGAATAAAATTTGAATGGGCACAAAAATGTGAAGAAAGCTTCCAACTATTGAAGAATCTTCTTACAAGTGCTCTATCTTGAAAATTTCAAACCTCGAAAATGATTTTGTGGTGTGTATTGATGCATGATAAGAAAGAATCAAAGGAGTTCTTGTGCAAGATAGTCACGTGGTATGTTATGAGTCAAGAAAGTGAAAAGAACAAAAAAAAATTGAGCTACCCATGATTTAGAGCTTATTGTCGTAGTGCATACTTTGAATTTATGATAAACCACCGTGGTCTGAAATATTTGTTTGAACAACCAACACTAAATGCAAGGAAAGATAGATGGATAGAGATTTTATGTGGATTTGATTTTGAGATCAAACACGTCAAGGAGAAAGAAAATAAAGTGGCCAATGCACTCAACATAAAATTTCATGCAATGCATGTGGTAGCCATTAGCACTTGCCAATCAGATTTGAGGGAAAATATCATTGACTCTCTTGTTGGACATAAGCATTATGTACAAATAAAAGAAAAGTTACAACAATAGAATTTGGAATATAAGTATGAAGGTTATCACTTGGAGGATGATGGAGTTCTTACTTATAAAAATATAATGTATATTCTTAATGGCATATTTGAGGAGAACTATTATGGATGAAATCCATACAATGTCATATTATTGTCACCGAGGATACCAGAAAATGATTGCTACAACAAGGAAGCAATATTTTTTGCCAAGAATGAAGAAACACATGCTAAGTATATTTCTAGATGTGTGAAATGCCAACAAGCGAAGTCTGAACATCAACACCCAACAGGTTTATTGCAGTCATTGCCAATTCCATAATGGAAATGGGAGGTGGTAACTATGGATTTTATTGTTGGATTTCTAACTACTTCAAGAAAACATGATTCCATCATGGTTGTGGTGGATAAATTGTCTAAGGCAACACATTTTATTCCAGTTAAATCTACTTACAAGGTTGATGAGATAGCAAGAATATCCATGAAATAAATATTCAAATTGCATGGGTTACCCAAATCAACTGTATTTGATCATGATACAAAATTTACCTCTAACTTTTGGAAAATTCTTTATGCAAATTTGGGCACACAGGTGAACTTTAGTACTATATACCATCCACAAACAGGTGGACAAACAAAAAGAGTAAATCAGGTGATTGAAGACATCCTTTGCATGTATGTGATGGACAAACCATCCAAATGGGAATGTAGAGTATGCATGTAATAATGCACAACAAGCATAATTGGGAATGAGTCCATTTAAAGCTTTGTAAGGTGAAAGGTGTAGGACACCAGTGGGTTGGGATAATCCAATGAACATAATTGTGCTTGGGCCATAAATTCTTAAGGAAATGCAACAAGAGGTTGAAAAATTAGGCAGAATCTAAAGCCAACCCTAGATAGCGAAAAAAACTATGCAGATGAGAATAGAGTGCATAAGGAGTTTAATGTTGGGGATCATGTTTACCTTCGAGTGAGGCCAAGGAAGAGTTCATTGAAGCTTTGAAGTTGTGCCAAGTTATTACCAAGATAGTGTGGTCCATTTGAAGAGCTTGAGAGGATAGAACCAATTGCATATAGAATTGAATTTCATGTTAACAATAAATCTCATATGTCTTTCATGTTTCTTTGCTTAAGAAATATGTACATGATTATAACCATGTGATTGTTTGGGATTTGATTTGGGTGGAACCTAAGGGATAGTTTCAAACAAATCCACTATGCATCCTCTACAAGAAGGTAACATTACTTTAAAACCAAGCCATTGGATAGGTGAAGGCGTAGTGGAAACACTTTGGTCTCTATGAGGCTACATGGGAGTTAGAGAGGCATACCCATTTTTGTTCTGATTTGAACAAATACTGAGGATGATGTTATTCTAAGGAGGACGGGATTGCAATACCCTTAGTTTTTACTTGGAATATATTAAATCAAATGATGTAACTATTCTAGTATGGATTCCTAGTGCGAAGCTCAAAGTCAAGGATCGACTAATGAATGTCTAGGCATGTATAATGTAAATATTTCTATATGGACCATGTGATTAGCTTGCCATGCTAACTAAAAAAACTATGTAAATACTATGATGAAAAATTATTAAAATGTTCCAAGATGGTTGTGTAAAGAGCACTAGAGGGGAAGAGGAAAGGGGCCCTATGGGAGACTAAATCCTATATCGCCAAGTGTCAACCTTGGAACACATGCAATTATTTCCATGTGCCTTAAATGATCCAATTAATTAAATCCAATCATTGAATGCATGTGTGTGGTTCTTGGGAAATTCTTTCCATGTAGTTATGGAAATATGGGATGAATATACTTCTATGAGTATTGTAAGAGTCGTCTCTTCTATGGTCAAAAATTATGTCAGTTGTCTTTTTCACCATCCTCTCATCTCTTTTGGAGCTACCATTCATTTTCTCATGTATATTTTCATAGCATATTTTTACACTAGGCACAATTTTTTTGCTTGCTATTCCTTCCATTGCCATTCCATTACCATACTAAAAAATAACCAAAAATTTGAATTGTGAATAGAGAATTGTAAACATTAGAGAAAGTAGATGGTTGTAGGTGATCATAGAGGCTAGATAAGTCAATGCTATGTTTCAGTTGGATTGAAAATACACACTAACGATTATTACATAAGGAAACAATAGCCCCTTCCCCCTCTAATGACCAATATTTATAGCCTCCATGACATGGTTAAATATTCTTCTAGAAATCCCTAGAAATTTCTAGGAAATTTGCACCTTCCTTAGGTATCGCCTACAACTGCTTCCTCTCCTCGCACCTTCTATCTTGGTTCAATAACCACCATAACTACTCATTAACTTCTGTAACTACCCTTTGCCTTGGCGTTGTAACTACTAGACCGGCCATCCCATCCTTTCGTCGGTGGTCTTTTGACAATTTAGTTATCTTCCAATTGCTTACTTTCCGGAACCATTCGTTCAATGACATATCCTTTGGCCTTTCTCCTCTAAATGAATATCCTATTGCTCAGTCGATTCCTCTTCAACTACCTTATGCCTCAACTGGTTCACTTTCAATTAGTTGTTTGACTTTCCTAACCTCGACTGCCAGATACATATGTAACTATAGGTCGTAGGATTATTCCCTATATGACTATTGTCGCCTATCTTTGACTGTCTGGCCTAGGTAGAGATTCCCTTGCATCTGTATTCCTAGGTTGAAAGAAACTTGATTGCTCCCTCAGTCGTCTGAAATCCTATGAAATCCAGGTTGCTTCCTCAACTCCCTTGTTTTCCCATCGGGATAAGTACTCTTTCCCCTTGGAACCTATGTCTTTCGTATGTCACATTCCTCCAAAACTTCTGCAATCCACTCTTCTTGTCAGTTGTACTTATCTTTGTCAATCAATGGTCATTTCTTCCCCTTTATTCGACACTTCTTCATACTTGTACAAATCGACAATGTTGAGCATTGGCGAAATGTTCAAATCCTTTGCCAACTCCAATACATAAGCATTATCCAAAATCTTTTTGAGGATCTTGCATGGACTGATTTTCTTCAACTTCAACTTGTTGTATTTTCCTCTTGGGAACCTTTCCTTCTACAAATGTTGATACACTAAATCACCTTCTACAAACGAATTCAACCGTCTTTTTCGGTTGGCCCTCAACTTATACCCCACATTGATTTTATCCAGTTGTCATGTCACTTGGTTGTGCACTTCCTTCATGTGCCATGTAATCAAATTAGCGTCTACACTCTTCTGCATCCCCGTTGGTAATTATACGAAGTCAGCTACTCCATGCAGACTTCTTCCTTGCATTATTTGGAATGGACTCATTCCCATCAAT
The DNA here is from genome assembly GCA_001517045.1 of Pseudotsuga menziesii. Lineage (NCBI taxonomy): Eukaryota > Viridiplantae > Streptophyta > Pinopsida > Pinales > Pinaceae > Pseudotsuga > Pseudotsuga menziesii. The sequence continues at coordinate 30,642 of LPNX011012881.1, forward strand.
CTGTTCACTAAATTGTTGTATGCAAACGCTACCTATGCCAACACATTCTCCCACTACTTTGGTCGGTTATAAGTAAAAAACCTAAACAAATTTCTCAAACTTATATTCACGACTTTCATTTGCCCATAAGTATGCAGATGATATGCAAAACTGAACTGCAACTTCATATCCAACTTTTTCCAAAGGGTTCACAAAAAATGATCCATGAATTTAGTGTCGTTGTCCAAAGTTATGCTCTTCAATGACCCATGCAAACTTACAATCTCCTTGAAAAATAAAACAACAATGCTTATGGCATCACTTGTATTCTAGCACGGAATAAAGTGCGCCATTTTTTAAAACCTATCGACTACCACAAAGATGGTTTCGTTAACTTGTTGTGTCTTTGGTAGTCCCGACACAAAATCCATACTAAGGTTCTCCCACATAATGGTCAGTACTGGCAATTGTGCATATAGCCCCATGTTCTAGCCTTTTCCTTTCTCGTGCTAGCATGTTCTACACTTTTGGACCCATTTTTGCATCTTCGTTGATAATCCTAGGCAATAGTATTTCTCCTCAACCAATGCTCTGGTCTTATTGACACCAAAATGTCCTACCAATCCTACACTATGTAGTTCCCTAATCAGATTTCCCTAACTGATCCACAAGAATAAATAATCGGTGCCGCTTAAATAGGTATCCTTCTTTAACAAAGTAGTCCAAGTATGGGGTCTTTTCAATACTCCATGGATCCTTCAATGCCTTCCATGCTTCTCCGAAATTCTCACCGATCCCATACTCCATCTTCACTGACTCTGGCCCTATCGCTCGAACAATTGTCGTGTTCAATAACGCAATCCTTCTACTTAATGCATCAACAACCTTATTTGTCTTGCTCAAGTTGTATCGCAACACAAACATGTATCTCTACAGGAATTCTACCCACTTCATATGCCTTTGGTTAAGATTGGTTTGAGTGATCATATATCTCATAGCTTGGTGGTCGGTATACAACACAAATTATTTCGGCAACAAGTAGTGCCTCCATTTCTTTAATTCCTGAATAATGGCATAAAATTATTGGTTGTAGACTAAAAATTTTGTTTGGATTCATCCAGCTTTTCACTAAATAACGTGATCAATCAGCCTTCCTGGCTCAACACTGCCCTCATCACTACTCCACTTGCGTTGCAGTCAACTTGGAAGACTTTATTGAAGTAGGGGAAAGACAACATCGATCTCTCAGTCACTTTTTGCTTCAGCTTCTCAAAATATTTATGTGTCGCTCTCGTCCATTTGAACTCACCCATTTTCATGCACGTTGTCAATGGTGCACATATCCAACTAAATCCCTAATCAACTTCCCGTAAAAACTGACAAGTCCATGGAAGCTTCTTACCTTTGTCGCACTAGTCCGTATAAGCCACTCTAGTATAACCTTGACCTTATCCGGGTCCATCGACAACCCTTATTGCAAATCACAAATCCCAAGTACATCAATTCATGTTTCATAAAGAATCACTTTTCCAATTTTACCAACAACTTCTCCTCCTGCATTCTTTGCAATACTTGTTGAAGGTGGGGCAGATGTTCTTCCTTCGCCTGGATGAAAATCAATATGTCGTCGAGATAGACTATAACGAACCTTCCTAAATATTTCATCGATTATCAACGCCATGAACATAATGGGTGCATTTGTTAGTCCAAATAACATGACTAGCCACTCATACAACCCTTCCTTCCTCTTGAAGGTTGACTTCCATTCATCACCTTCTTAGATCCTGTTCTAATGGTAACCACTCTTCAAATCAATCTTGGTGAAGTATCTTGCTCCACCCAAATAGTTGATAAAGTCATCCATCCTTCATAATGGAAATATGTACTTGATGGTAATCTTATTGATGGCCCTTGAATTGGTGTGCATACTTCATTCTCCTCCTTTCTTAGGTGCTAGTATAGTTGGTACTATGCATGGACTTAGTTTTTCTCTAATTAATCCTTTGTCCAACAATTCCTATACTTGTTAGTTTAGCTTGACATTCTCCGTTAGCGTGATTCAGTGTGGTTCCTTGCTTGGTAGACTCAATCTTAGAATCAAGTCGACTTGATGCGATGTATTCCTCGTCAACAAAAATCCTGTCGGCATCTCATCGACCCAGTATATTTTTTAACTCCTATAATATCCTTATGGATTCCATCAGAGTGTCCTCCTTTGGTTGTTCTACTCTTAGACCCTTTGGAATGATGACAAAGGACCAGTCTTGGTTCTTTTCCTCCTCCAAGAACTCTTTCGATGAGCACGCCAGTACACTTTTATCCCAGTAATTGTTCTGACTTTTTTCGTTGTCCTCATCCTCCTGCAACAAAATCAATTTCTGTCGCATTCCCTTTCTTCCATACAATCATTGTGTTGGCATGTTCGTCGTAGATCATATTCTGATCATATTGACTTGATTTCCCAACAATAGATGGAAAGTTTCCATAGGGATTACATCACATAATACACTATCCTCCAAACGTTCGATCTTGAATTTAATCAAGAACTGTTTGGTTACCGTCACGTGGCGTCCCTTTTGTAGCCACAACACCATGTAGGTTTTGGAAGTGGTTGACACTTCAGACCCAATTTTTTTATAAACTCCATCGAGACTAGATTCTCTGTGCTTCTCCCATCAACAATTGTTAGATAACACCTGTCAACGATCTTCACCCTTGTTCAAAACATAGACTTTCGTTGTACTGTCTCTTCCTTCTCTCATCTGGGTGACTAGATTAATGTTCGCCTGGTCATGAGTTTTTAACCTCCTTCTGCCTTTTCTTCATCCTTGTTTCTCCCGACATTTAAACTTGTATTTGTGTTGGATTTGTCGCCAATCCGTTGTCTGGTCTCTGACTGATTTTCTATGTGCAAATTCTCTAGGAATTCATATGTCTTATGTTTGAATTCACGTCAATTATAACAGACTACGACCAGTCTGTTAACTCCTTTTTCATGAACAACTCTCCTTCGACCAAACATACATCCACCATGGGCCTCTCAACCTTCTTGTCGGTACTCTAGTATGGAATCCTTGGTCATAGTCTCCTCTCTTTGACTAGTGTCTTCGATGACTACCCTTTTGGTTCCACTACTTTTCCCTTTTCAAGAAATAGTCCTTCCACCCCTAACAGTCATTTTCCATTTGGTTATTGTGGGTTTCCTAGTTAACTTTTCTTTACCCTTTAGGGCTAACTGATAGGCTTCTAATTGTCCTAAACCTTGACAAGATTGACTCATCCTAAATAGCATACTTCAAACCATTTACATACGTCACGACCACTTCTTTCCCTTCGTCGGTTTGTCCCGACCGAATCGATAGTCGATAAAATTCCTCCATGAATTCCTTCATGGTCAATGCCTTCTGTCATAGGTTCTACAGTTTTCTATACAGGGAGATCATATAGTCAGTGGGAAAGAACTTGTGCTTTAGCTTGACAACCATTTTTTCCCAAGATCCTGTATGTTGTCCCACTACAATGAGGCATGACCTTTTAACTTCAGAAAAGTGGCTTTCACCCTTTTTGGGTCTTCTATATGCTCCATGTCAAAGTGTTTTTCCATTTCTCTGACCGATTCTATCAATTCTTCTAGTTTAATGCTTCCTGAGTAGGTAGGCACATCCATCCTAGCCTTACCTCACATTTCTGATAAGACTTTCAATAGTTTGTCTTCTGGTTCCTCTTCTTCTTCACATTTCCTTCCTCGACCTTCTCATCACTGTGGTAGAGATCTTCTGGGACATATCTTCGTTCTTGTGCCTCATTTACAACTTCCATTTCATTCTTCAACATCCTCATTGTCTCGACGCATTCCTCAAAGGTTTCATGGTCGATTGTGACCCTTATGCCTACGCGCAGTCATCTTCCATGAACATTGATGCCTCTGTGAGCCATCCAACCTGAAGAATGACTAAATCACCACTTTCAACAATTCTTCCAAATTGCAGCTAGATTTGATCTCCACGCCGAATCGCAACTAGACCTTTCATGCAGGATAACTTCTTGTTATGATATCAATTGATAGCAACGCCCTCAAAGAAGGCATCGTTAGATCAACGCACACAACAAAAAGAAGTGAACAACCACAAAAATTACACAAACACATGCAACTACCAAGAATTATGGCTAACAACTATGCTATAATTATATAATTAGTTCACCTATAGTGATAACAACTATGCTATAGTGTTAGGAATTATGGTCACCTATAGTGTTAACAACTCTGCTATAATTAGATAATTAGTTCGAATCAAATGCATAACTATCTACACAATGTCTCCATGAATCTCTCAACAAATCTTCATCCCTAACTTCTCTCATTTCTCCTCATCTCTAATTCATACATAGATTTCTATAATTGGTATACATTATTACAAATCTACCATATCATTTAGACATTGATCATGATCACATGTAGGAGTTTTTCCATCATACACCCCCTATAACAAATACTTGTAATCCATTTATTTATTTATTCCACTTGGTCCTTTGAATTGGTCTTATCTTCATCTTCCATGCTCTAATTCTTCATTGTTGTTAGTCTTTTGTTCTTATTCATTCTACATCTTCAATCTTGTTGTCCATGTAAATGTAAACATTGTTGAAGTCCATTCACTGGAATACATGGGTCACCAACCACTATATCCATCGATTCTCTAGGAAACCTTTTCTCGTACATGGTTCATTAACCATTATATAATCACAAATATTCACTCCCCCATGCAACATCATTAGTGCACTTGCATCAATGACATTCATTGATGTTGTGACAGGTGCTTTTATGGAACTCACACCACTTTCCAGTGTCCTTCTTTGACTTCCAGTTGCCATTCTTTACATAAAATTTGAACTAGTTACCATAATTTTGGATATCCTCCTTGCTTTATCCTTCATTATGTGATTTAGGGCCACCTTTACTAGGATTTTGTTGCAGTTGATTTACAAACCCAAACTCTCGCTTATTCTTCTACTTGTATTTTTGCTCAATTTTGACAGCTTGTTGATAAGTGACTCACAATGAGGAGATGTTTAGGAAATCCATCTTTGTTTGGATGTACTTATGTAGGTTACAACAATATATTAGGACTAAGTGTCATTAAGAGTCTCTAGTACCTATCTTTGAGTGAAATGTATGGAATATATTGGTGAACGTTGACATCATATGGTCTCTTTCCTGGTTCAAAGTTGTCCATCTTATGTATTGGTTATCGTAGTTTCCAACATTGTAGAACTCTTACTTGAGGGCATCGACAAAATATTCCCAAGTGGGTTTTGTCTTGTGTATTGTGCACTCATCTCCGACATGCCTCTCTCAGTAACAATCCCACCAATCTTTAACTTGGTGAAGGGACTTAAGAAGTGTGAAGGTGATATTTTTGTCGCAGTATTTTTTTAAGAGAGTAACAACCCTTTAACAAATTCAACCATCCAAAGCATCTGCATTGATTTATCCTTCAAATAAAGGAATTCCAAGTTAACTTCTACCTTGAAGGGATTCACATCTCTAAAATGGATTCTAGTTGAATATGTCTCCTCCATCATTGGCATTCTTCGAAGGAACTAGGAAAAATTATCCATCATCTCGTTCCTCTGTCACATGAGTGCCTCCTCGAGAAACATGTTAATAGGATATCCTTCTCTGTCATCTCTCTTTTCTTCCATTATCTCTTAGGCATCGAGAGTTGGGACGGTGAGAGTGGTTATCCCAAGGTCAATTAGTTCAAGACCCAACTCTCGATACCCAGATCTTGTTGTGAACATGCATCGAGAAACGACAAGATCAGATTGCTCTAATACCACTAATCTATATTATTTAGAGAATTAACTGAATACAATAATATAAAATGGAAACACATACCCAAATATTTTGTAGAGAGCACGCCAATACACTAAAACCCAACTTCTATTAATGAATGGAAAGGAAAAACATTATAAACTGTAAAGTAATACAAACTAGCTTGAATGGTGGTAGCTTATATTTGAAGAGAGATGTGTTGGCTATGTTATGAGCCCATTACAAGAGGCCAAAAGTGCCTTTTAACATAATGTGTGAAACCTAAGAGGGAAAAAACCTAAAGATCGAAATCCTAACCTTAGGGGATGAAGTGGCAAAAGCAATGTGGCCAACGAGGAGTCTAGTTGATACATCAACTTCTTGGGGGCACAACACCCACATAAAAAATATGTTTGGGGTGCATGATAGCCCATTGGAAAGATATCGAGGAGAAGAAATTTTTTGGTCAAGGATTAGCCATTAACAATCCTAATACATTGCCTGATAAAAAAAACATTTTTTAGGAACTCTAAAATGCTTCGAAGTTTGGGACTCAATTATAGAAAAAATGGCAAGATGTGGAGCCATTCTAAATGATTGGAACAGGGCGGTGGCCATTAGTATCCACCTGGGTCAACTAAATTGTGCTCTTGTCCCTATTTTCCATTACAATGTTGGGATAGTCCTGGTGTTGGCTAGTAATTTCTTCAACTAACATAGCAATTTGACACAAGTCTTAAGGTCCTTTTTCTTAGGCTTCTACTCTTATGTCAAACTTGGGTATGTTCTCCTTGTGTTGATTCTCCTCTTAGATTTGCATATTAATGGTCCTTAGGTCTTCCAACCTTTCCCTTTTTAGTGCTTTACCATGTTGGGTCTTGCTTTATCCTTATAGTTATTATGAGATGGATCAATATATAATTTGCCATCTATTTTGATGTTTTCTTGGTAGAAAGATTGGATGAATTAGTTTGCAGGGCCCATTTTAGGGGCATGTCTCACTTTGCAAATTTGGGGACTAGAACCTTCATAGGTTAGTTTGAGAGCTTAAATGATGTTATTTGGGGTTAAAAGTTTTTTGCATTTGCTATACCCCTTAATATTATTTTACACTCCAAGAACTTTCCAACAGTTCAAGAATCACTTTAATTAAATTTTGTATGAGGAAGTTATTCCTCCTGCAAATTGTCTTATCTAATTGACCACCATGGTACTAAGTGGTTTCCATGTCATCTCTTCTAACACATGTGGAGCTAGTCATGTGAGGAATTTCAAGGACATTCTAGAAGGTACAAAAACCTAACCCTAATAAGGAGTTGAGGCATGCAATAAACCTTATAAATATCCCTATATGGCTATTAGACTACACTAAATACCGAGCCGTTAAGAAAAGAAGGGGTTCCATTCTTATGATGTTATTGTATTGGTCCGAAGTTGAGCAACAATACAAGAGTGGATATTAGAGCATAATAGAGGAAGTATGAGATCATGTAGTATATTATGGTTGTAGAGTCATAAGTAACTCCTTAGAGAATACCACTTCCTTTGTGTTTGCATAGCATATTAGAGAAGAAAAGAGCAAGGCATAGTCCTCGCTTATGGTTGGGTTTTTCCCCTTGGTAGGTTTTCCTAGATTATATCTTGTGTTATTGTGTGGATGTGTTATTTTGCTCTAGTTATTTTCCTTTCAATTCCATTATATTTAGCATTTTATGGAAATAAGTCGACACAATGAATTAAGTTGTGAGATCTATTGTGACGATCTGTTCCATTGGGATATCCATGACAATTTATGGATTAATACTGCGGGCAGAGTCTTCAAGGTCTTAAACACAACCATCTAATGCCATTATGATATGTAAATGGCAGGCTTATGGCTCATCCACCTCATTAATACATATGCTTCTATGAAATTAAAATAATTATTTGTACCTACAATCACAATGATGATTTGAGATCAAGCATCTTTAATGCACTGTTAATTAACCTTGTTTACTGCATTGTTAATTAACCAAGTTCTATTTTCAACTTTGGTTTAAGCCTTGGTTTGTTTGCTAGTAATGCTAAGATTGAGGCCTAACAAATGAGAAACTCACTTCTTATGTGCACTAAGACAACCAAGTATCCAACAATGTTGTAATTAAATGTTTTAAAAACATAAAACTTCATTGAGCACACATCGACCATTCAACAAACACTATTCATTTAGAATGCAAATGTCGATGTTTGGAAGTTAAATGCGACAACAACATTATCTGTTACAACATTGTGGTTTTGAGATGCATTTTGGATAGATCCAAGTGCCAAGTGAATTCCATACTATATTTATGAAAATATTCAAGCCCAACGCACTTTCACCTACCCACTCATTTTGAATTCAAGTGAATAACATTATTTATTATTAACTTGGTGTATTCGTATAGTTATGAACTGATGGTTGTAGTTAACACCAATGCATATGGGTTGAGGCAATTTGAATTAGAGTGTTTTAGTAGATTTGGTTGGATGAATAGAGGGATGGTTTCATGTGAAAGTCAATGTTCATTGCTTGAGGCAATTCAATATATGTATAATGAAAAGTCCATTTAACAATAGATGCAAGTAAATTGCCATGCTCATAGACTTAAGGTGTTAGTTTGTGGGTGATACTATGAAATCTTGTCTCCCCTCGCACAAGACAAGAGGAAATGTTCTAGTAGCATTCTTGTTGTTATGAATTTACACAAAGTTAAGAGAAAAGTGACCCACAAAATTATCAACGCACCATTTTCATTATACTAATGGTAGAGTGCTAATATGAACTAATATTGTAGGCAATAGAGCAAAACCAATGAATAAGCAAACAATAATTGGTTGTGTGGATCAATGGGGGTGTTAAATTCATGATGTTGTTTGTATTCTTATTCTTTGGTGGTACTTTGCATATTATTTTGGTTTAGAGACAATCTTTGTTCACCATGGATAATCTCAAAATTCGAATTATCCTTTGACCTTCGAACAAACTTCTTCTTCTTCAATCCTTCATCCTTCGGCTACTATCTATTATTTTTCCCATCTCTATGAAGTTGTTTTTGCACTAAGCAAGCAATATTTTCTATAGTGTTACTTTGAAATGCCAATCATCAAATTATTCATTTATTGTTATCATAATTTTTAACTTTTGGACTTCAAATTGATTGTAACTTCCATTTACCAATTTTTTTAATAAAATTTAAAGAAAATAAACATTTCCATCCTTTAATCCTTATTCCCTTAAAAAATAAACAAAACTTTTTAAAATGTTATAAGTTATTTCCATTTTTTTTAAATTTTAATTTTTGGTATATTATTCTATATTTTTGTGAAGAAACTTTTACAAACAAAAAACCTAAATTTCAACTGTACCAAAATCTAGAGACAACTCCGTGTCGGTAACAAGCACACGATTACATACTAAACCAACATAAATGCAAAAAAAGGCCAACTACTAGACTAAAAAACAGACTAGAATGCATAAATATATCCTTCATCAATCAAAGATTCATCCATATATTCTTCGAAGTGGATTAAGCCATCCATTTCCCCAATCGCTAATTTTGAGAGGTTGTCTGCACCCTTGTTAAACTCACTATGAATTTGCTTGAAAGAGATCTCCAAATAACTAAGAATCAAATCTAGAGCTCTTTTAATCCATTGTTCAAGAGCAAGAATGTTCAAGCTTGTGGATTAACGATTTTAGAGTTGGCACGCGGTCGCTGCTCACGTAGACCTGTCAGCTGAACTCCCCGGCAATTGCCTCGAGTTACTTGCTGGTTGTGGGCTGCAGGACGGAGCTGTGCTGAGGGACGGGCCCACCGTGGGCATCCAGAACCTTGGCTGGATCCGTTGCTTTCTTTTCGATTGGGTATTCGTCGCTGTCCTCACGCCTCTTGTGCTAAGTGACCAGATTGGAATACTGGTGGAGCAATCCGATGGGTTCGCCATCGGATCTGCGATCTAAGGCCTTCGACCGGCTAATCGACTATCAGACCAAGAGATCAGGGAAAAGGTCCCTGTCGAAGTTTGTCAAGCGTATTGAAGATGTACCAGAGGTTTCCCTCCCTCCGGAAGAAACCATGAGGGTCGCTTTATCCCTGGCAAATCGAGCTCTGATCGGGCAATTCACAGGGCTCTAGCCCTCGCCAAAAACTACGGATAGTTGGGTCCAAAGAAACTGGAGTCCTCTGATATCTAAAAAAGTTGCATCTTACTCCATCGGAAGGGGCTATTTTCTGTTCGATTTAAAATCCAAGGAAGACAAAGATCTAATTTTCAGAAATGGGCCCTACTTCATGGGGCCGCAGGGCCTATATCTTAACAGGTGGACCCCGGACTTCGATCCTGAGGCTGACACTCCCAAAGCAGTGCCAGTTTGGCTCAGACTTCCAAATCTCCCTATGCACTACTGGAACCCTAAATCTCTCGAGGCTATAGGGTCCGTCTTGGGAAAATACATAGACATGGCTAGCTCGAAGGACCAATTCGCTTGCGCCTGCATATGCGTTGAGGTGGATCTTGAAGCAGGATTCCTAGAGGCTATAAAACTTACTATGGGGAACTAGTCCCATTTCCAAAAGCTGGACTACGAACAACTCCCTTTCAAGTGCAGAGGCTGCCAAGAATACGGGCACTTCATCTGTAACTGCCCCAAAAAGCCAGAAATCCAGCAGGACAAAGTGGAGGGATGGCATAGGGTAAACAGAGCTAAATCTAAACTCCAAGCCGGTGTGGCCTCTAAAGAAGCCACAGTCATCCCTCTTGAAGGATCTCAGGAAACCTCCAAGACTAAAGAAACCAATGATGTAAGGAATGAAACAAATGATGTTGAAGAGATATCCAGTAATGGAATTAGTCAGGAGCCAGAAGTAGCCCTATCAGACCAGCAAGGGAAAGACCAAGATGAAGGTACAGTAATGACAAAAGAAGGAGAAAGCATGGAGAAGTCAGAGGAAGAAACTGAATCAAAAGAAGAAGAAGAGGAAGAAGGGGAAATAGAATTGACTACCCCAAGAAAAACTAAAACCAAAGGAAGGAAATCCAAGAAAGAAGTAAGGGAACAGGAGACCTATAAGGATAAGCTACAAGGATCCCAGCTAACCCTGGAAAAACTATTGAAGAACATGAGAAATACCCGCCAACAAGGGCATGCCCAGAAAGGGATGCCTATGGCCTCCAAAAGTAAGTAATGAAGGTCCTCTCCTGGAACTGCAGAGGTCTCGGTGGCAAAAGCAAGGAAGAATCTATGCTAGATTTAATCTCTCTTCACCAACCAGACATCTTTCTAATCCAGGAGACCAAGATGGAGGAAACTACATTTCTCCATGTAAGTCAAAAATTTTGGAAAAAAAGAGCTAAAGCTGCTATTAGTTCAAGGGGCGCATCAGGAAGCATTGGAACTCTCTGGGATGACAAGAAATTCGAGGCTGTGGCCATCAAGTACAACCCTCATTGGATCCTCACCCTGCTGAGGCAAATAGACACAAACACCCTGGTAAGAATTTTCAACCTTTATGCACCCAACTCATATGCTGAAAAAAGAAGTTGTTGGAACCTTCTCCGGGAGGAAAGAAGCAATTTGCAAGGTAATGTAATAATTGCTGGAGATCTCAATCTCACTCTCAGCTAAGATGAAAAAAGAGGGGGTTGCCTAGTTAGAGACCCCATCAGAGAAATTGTTGACGAGACCATGTTAGAATGGAATCTCATGGATATTAAACCTTCTTCAGGAAAGTTTACTTGGAATAATAAAAGGACCGAGCCTGGGCACATTGTTGCCAGGCTAGATTGCTTCCTGGTCCAGGACTCCTTCCTCCTTCTCAGCCTAAATCTTTTTTCCAAAATTTTACCATTTCGAGGATCGGACCATAAGCCTGTCCTCCTTGAGATGGTGAAGGATAAGAATTTGGTCCCCATACCTTTCAGATTCAATCCTCCGTGGGCCAATCAACCTGAATTTCTAAGGATTGTTGCAGATGCTTGGTCTCCCCCGGTCACTGGATCCCCTTTCTTCGTTTGGGAGGAGAAATTAAGGCGGCTCAAGAAAGCTCTAAAAGCCTGGGCTAAGTCAATCCCATCTCCCAATCTCAAAAAATATCAAGCTACCCTTGCGCTAGAGGCTCATCAGGCCAGCATGGAGGATGAAATTGTGGTCAAATTAGATATTCAAACTGAGATCAAGCTGCAGTCGGACCTCCATGCTGCTTGCAAACATGAATCTAAATGGTGGAGGTAAAAAGCTCACTGCAAATGGTTGAAAGAAGGTCACAAAAACACAGGCTTCTTCCACAAGCAGGTGGAGGCAAGAAAAAATTTCAACTTCGTGCATGAGATCTAGGCTCACGATAGGCTAATCAACAATTTTAAAGACATCAAAGAGGAAGCGTCAAGGCACTTCATAGAGTTATTCATGGCCCAGCCTGTCATTGAAGATGTCGATCTGTTACATCTAATTCCCAGTGCTGTTAATTACAACGGTAATGAGTCTCTGAAGTAATTGATCACGATGGAGGAAATCAAGCTGGCCGTTGACAGTATGGAGGAGGATCGAGCTCCTGGTCCCGATGGATACAACGTTAATTTTATTAAAATTTGTTGGGATATCATTAAAAATGATCTATCCAAAATGATCAAGAAATCCCAAACCTGCAGCAAACTTGGGGGCAGCACGAATTCATCTTTCCTGGCCCTGATACCCAAAGAGAAGGAAGCTAAATCTTTCGACAGGTTCTGGCCTATATCATTGTGTAATATAGGATATAAAATCATCACAAAGATCATGGCCAACAGATTAAAATGTATTCTCCCTCACCTTATCCCGAAAAATCAAGGTGGTTTTGTGAAAGGCCGGAAGATCTGGGACAACATTATATTAGTTCAAGAGGCCATCAACTCTAGTATGAAGAATGGAGACAAAGGAATGGTGGTGAAACTTGATCTGGAAAATGCCTTTGACAGAGTCAGCCATCCATTTCTCTTTCAGGTAATGAGGAGATTCGGATTCGCCCCAGAATTTATCTCTTGGGTCAAGGCCTGTATCAGCCAGCCTTGGATAGCTCCGCTAGTCAATGGAAGAGCTGCTCCCTTCTTCCAAGCTACCAGAGGTCTGAGGCAAGGATGCCCACTATCCCCTCTGCTGTACGCTATCTAGGCTTTAGTTCTAAGCTTTCAACTGGAATTTGCCTGACAAGATCAGGAGCTGTCAGGAATTATGATGGCAAGAGGCACTAAAGACATCAATCACGCACAATTCACGAATGATACTATCTTACTTAGAGGAGCCAGTCAGATCATAGCTCGCCGTTTCAAGAATGAAATGAACCATTATTGCCAGGCCTCCGGTAGCAAAATCAACTTCAGGAAAAGCCATATCTATGGCTGGAACATAAACCCAAGGGAAATGCTAGATATTACACAGGTTCTTAACATGGATGGAGCAGTCAACTGGGAGTCTTTTAATTATCTTGGGGTGCCTATCTTCAAATCCAAAACCAAGAGCTTTGCCTGGTTTCCAATTGTAGAAAAAATCAAAAGAAAAATCATGGGATGGGGGGTGGTATGGCTCAACTTGGCTGGGAAGGTAGTGCTCATCAAAGTTGTCTTGAACAACTATATGCTTTACCAATGCTCCTTATTACTTGCTCCGGCCCAAATTATAAATTAGATTGAAGGATTGTTGAGAAACTTTCTCTGGGAGGGAGGAAATAATGGGCCGGGGGGGGGATTCGCCTTAGTAAGCTGGAAAACCATCAAACTGCGCTGGTCAGAGGGTGGTCTTCACATAAGAGACTTAAAAATTCAAAATTTGGCTATCGGAGCCAAGCTGCTCTGAAATATGCTGGTGCCCAAACTGTCCTGGAGCAACTATGCTCTAAAAAGCAAATACTTCCACGCTCCAAGACTTAGATGTATTGATGGAGAGCCTGCGATTAAGAATGGATCCCCCATTGCAAAAATTTGTAAGAAGGTGATGCCATTCTTCATATCTGAGTTGCACTGGATCCCAGGCAACGGGAAATTGATAAGAATTTGGCAAGACGTGATCCAGGGACAGACCCCTCCTAAGCTACCTCATCTGCAAAATTGGATGATAGCGCTTGGTATTACCACGTTATGGGACATTTCTGATTGGGAGAATGATGAATCAGTGCGATGGGTAGGCTGGACGCTGTTGAATTGCCTTGCTAACTTAATCAATGAAAAAAACCAGCTACTATCTCATTTATCAGGGCTGGCTTCGTTGAATAAGACCACGAAGGACAAGTGTGGCTGGGGAAGGAGATCAAGCAGATACTCAACAGCTAAAGGATATCAGAGATTTTTTTCCAACTATAATGTGCCCGGAAATCCAAAAATCTGGAATTATTTATGGAATTGTAGGATAGTGCCGAAAATTGAGATGTTTACTTGGACTTTGGTGCATGGGAGAGTGCTTACTGGTGAGAACCTGGAGAAAAGGGGGATTGAAGGCCCATTTTGCTGCCCTCTCTATGCTGTAGATGCCGAAAATATCAATCATCTTTTTTTAAAGTGCCCTTATGCTATCTCTGTCTGGATGGAGGTGCTGAAGCATTGGGGAGATGGAATGCAATTACCGGATCATATCCAGGCCTGCTTTCTCAATTGGGATAAACTCTATCAAGGAGAGCTGAATAAAAAAAATGGAGTGAAAGCATGTTGGATGAAACTTCCAAAAATAATCTGCTGGTGTATTTGGAATGAAAGAAATCATAGAATTTTTCAAGACAAGTTTCAGCCAGCATGGAAGATTGTTGCTAAAGTAAATGCTTTACTCAGGGAGGTGGTCAATATCTCCACGATTCCAAATAATAAAGAAAAGCTGACTGATAATGAAAACATTTGGATGCAAAGCCTCAATATCATGACTGCAAATTCTATGAATGCTAAAAATTCAGAGGACTGGGAGATCAGGATGGATAAGTCTCAATTTGAGAATTGGTTAACAGAAAGGAAAATTTTCAAACTGTTTTTCGATGGAGCCTCCAAAGGGAATCCTGGACGAGCAGGAGGAGGAGGAATTATTCTGGACTCGAGAGGGAAAGTCGAGATTGAATACTACTGGAACATTGGATACAACTCCAATAATATGGTCGAGGCTTATGGGCTTTGGCAAGGTCTCAAGCGGCTGAAGAAGAAAGAAGTGGAAGAGGTTATGGTTTTTGGTGATTCCAGGTTTATTATCCAAGCGCTGAATGGGGGAAGAAAGGGTAAAAATGAATGAATAATGAGGTTGATTAAGAGGATTAGATCCAAATCCAAAATGTTCAGGAAGATCGACTTCTTTCGTATTCTTAGGGAGCTTAATGTAAAGGCGGATCTTGCAACCAATAAATCTATTGCAGTAGGACTCAATCATCTCATTGTTATCTCGGATGTAAGCATTGAAATTCCTCCTTAGTACTTTGTCGGTTGACCGTCTGGAGGTGTAGTGATAAGGTAGATTGATGTAATGAGTTCTCTTTTCAGCACTTTTGCCGACACTTTCAATATAACATAACCGCTCCTATTAAAAAAAAGAATGTTCAAGCTTGCAACACCTTTTGTCCAATCAATAATAACCTAAGAATCTCCCATAACATGTAGCCTAACAATTCCTCTTCTTTTAACCATCCATAACAAACTCCAAAAAACAAAAAGCTCAACTTTCATGTTTGTACCTACCCCTTTTTTAACCACATATTTCGATTCAAAACTTAGAATCATCCTTGAACCCAAAAAAAACCATTCTTCTATGCTCCATAGAAAAAAACCATGTAGAGAATTCAACTTCAAACTGGGTCTACTTAGAATCCTATTCTTGAGTACTTTTCACATTAAAAACAAATTTTTTTAGAACTTTACATTCAATACTTTTCACATAAAAAAAAACACTTATAATATTTCCGAAGGCTTCCACCTTTAAACATATTTATGGGAAGCATTCTACTTGAAGCATTTTTCTTTAATTGAAATAATGTAGGAGTCGCCACATGTATACACTCACATTTCTCATAACAAATCCGAAGACTGTAAGCTCATCTCTTCTTGGGCTTTAGAGCAGCAACAGACATCGATAGCAGGAAGCGAACGGTAGTAGCAGCAGGAAACAATAGCATGCAACAGTAGCAGTAGCAGTAGCAGGTAGGGACAGCCCGCATGCAGGCATGTTTGTTTGCAAGCAGGTAGCAGACATGCATGCAACGAGCTAAATCGGCTTGGAAAGGCACTAAAGAAAAAATGGAGAAAGGGACTCTCATAAAGTGACAAGATAAATGACAAGTCTCTTCGTTCTAGGTATTCAGGTCTGCTCTGTCCCCCACTATTGTATTTTGTATTTTCTTGTCTCCTACAGCAATGGAAACACACTTGGCATCACACATCAAACAGGGGTTAGAGGCGCATGTAACTAACAACTTAGGCCAAGTGAAAATTGCATCCTCCAGTAAAGCAGGGAAGTGGGTTTGGGTTAATGCCAAGCAGTTTCGGTGCATTTTAAAGCGGAGAGCTGCCCGGCTAAAGTGGGAGGAGATAAGGAAGACACAGTTTCAAAGGAAGACTAATAAACAATCAAACAAGTCTTCCTGGCAAAGATGTGGTAGCAATAAGGGTAAAAGCAACACTGATCCTGCTCTATACAGTCCCACATCCACACCTCTCACCTGGTCATCTGCCCTATATGTACAAGAACTACTCAATACGAAGAGGAGATTGGAGGTTTTGGAAGTCAAAGAGTAGGAGAGGGACCTTAAAACCCATCTGTTAACAGCAGAAAATCAACGTTTAGCAGAAAGCAACAAGGTTTTAAAAGGTCAAGTGGCATTGTTGCAAGAAGCTATTCTGGTAGGAAAGAATGAGTGGCAAGTCATTAAAACAGACTAGAAAAGAATGAAAGAATCGACAGGGGAAGAGAGAGGGGTGTTGAATCATAAAACATCTAGTGTTGAAGGGAAAACATATGAACAAACAAATAAGTAGGGAATGAAAGCAAGAGAAGCATAAAATGGAGGTTTCACAAAAAATTCCAGAACGTGGGCACAAGTTATTAGGAAGCCTGCTAATGTGGAAAAGGAAAAAGAAACAAGCAACCAAGGAGACAACAAACAAGGAAAGGAAATCAAAGAAAGACAAGACAAAGCAACAAACATAATAATTAAAGGTGTGAGAGACTATGGTAAGAATGAATGTACCCCGGAGCTTGCAAGCGACTTTTTAAAAGACAAATTGCATTGGCAGGGCCAAATTTGCCAAGCATAGAGGGTGGGTAAACCCAGTGATGAGAGAGTCAAGCCCATAAAAGTCATCATGGCAAGTGCGCGTGACAAGAAAACTCTTCTAAGTAAGAAGCATCTCTTAAAGGGCTCTCACTTTTTTCTAGAGGAAGACTTAACTATCATGCAACAAGAGGAAAGAAAAAAAGAGCTATCAAAGGTCAGAGCAGCAAGAGATGAGGGAAAAAGAGCATGGCTATACAAAGACAAAGTTGTTATTGCTGTTTTCGGTCCTCCTTCTAAAGCAAGACAACAAAACAATAGTAAAGAAGTGATAGCAAATCCCTTAGCAGAAAATATCGCACCAAGGTCAGGAGGGACAAATAGGGATGTAGACTCAACTTTGAGTCTTTTATGCCAAAGCAAATAGCAATCAAGGGCTACCTAGGCTCCCTTAAGCTTAGTATGTTGGAACTGCAGAGGATACCCATGGAGGCGTGGACCTGGGTTAGGACCTATTGTGGAAGATAGGGACATAATATGTCTCGTGGAAACATATGAACATGAAGGGTGCAAGACACCCCTGTTTGAAAAATATATGAAGTTGGTAGTGTGGAACAAGGCAGCAGAGAATGGAAAAGGTCACAGAGGTATCATGGTCTTAGTGAATAAAAAGATAGATCGTTGCATTCAACTAGAAAAAGAAGACTTAAATAAACAATTTATATGGTTTAAAATATCAGAAAATGGAAATGTCATCAGAATTGTAGCATCTTACTTTGCCCCACAAGTTTTAAAAATTTACAAAAGGAGGGGGCTCAACCATAAAGACCCTTTTGCAGCATTAAAAAACGATATTGCAAAGCATTCTCAAGTAGGTGAAATCCTTCTAGTAGGGGATTTCAACGCCGGGACCGCAAGTGAACAAGATAGCATTCTTTGTCAGAGGGAAGATTGCAACCCTATTTGGCTTACAGAAGAAAGAAATCATCAATGGACAAGAATTTCAAAGGACAACAAAAGCTGTAATCTCTTTGGAGAACAATTGCTTACCTTATGTGGAACTTTTGATTTAGTAATTTGCAATGGTTTGCCTAGATGGACAAATTCTGGTAATTTCACCTGTAATACCTACAATGGAGCAAGTGTGGTGGATTATGCAATTTGTTCACATGGATTATGTGAGAAAATGGAGGAAGTTATGATTGGTGAACAACTCTAGGATTTAAAATTTGATCACAAACCGATCTATCTAAGTCTTTCTTGGACGGATAAGCAACAGGTTGGGACACAAAATCAGCACATTCAACAACCTCTGACAAAGGGCAAAATTCTTTTGACTCAAGAAAACTGTAATATCTTTAAGGAAGCATTAGAGAGACTTTGCAAGAGGGAGGAAATTCTATCCCAATGCCTTAATAATCAACAGCTAACTAATTTAATTCAAAGGGCACTCTCAAATTGCAAAAGAGCAAAGAATAGGAAACATGAAACAAATTGCTTTCCTGTTAATGCTTGGTTCGATGAGGAGTGCAAAAAAGCAAGGAGAAGGTTGAGAGAGTCAAACTGGAAAGAAAAAGACTTAAAAAACTACAAGCAGATTTTAAGAAAGAAAAGAGTTGATTTCATGGTCTCAAGGAGGAAAAAGCTAATCTTCCTTGGGAAAAATAACCCCAAACTATTCTGGAAGGAACTTCAAGTGAGCAAGAAGCAAACTGGAAACAATATTACAACAGACCAGTGGCTTGAATATGCAAGGCAACTCTATGAGCGAAATCTTAAGGTTGACCCCCCTCCCCCCTTAGTCAACACTGCCACCATTACTAAGCTTTTCACCATGCAAGAGATTGAGTTGGGTGTTGGAAAAGCCAAAGATTTAGTAGAACTTCAAGCTGAATATCTAAAGTGGGGTTAAAAAACTCTTGCACCTCACATTACGGGAATTTTCAACAACATCATTCAGTAGGGATTCCCTACAGATTGGACAACTAGCCTTGCAATACCTCTTTTCAAGAGTGGAGATGTCAATGATCCCTCCAATTATAGGACCACAATGATAAACCCCTTGTTTGCAAAGCTATTTGGAAGCATGCTAGAAAATAGAATTGGCAAGTGGGCGGAGGAAAGGGACAAGCGTGCTAAAGGGAAAGCTAGTTTTAGACCTAAACATTCCATGGTGGACCATGGTATTACTTTAAGGCACATCATTGAAAAAGTGTGGGATAAAAAAGAGGAAACCTTTTGTTGCTTTGTCGATTTCAAAAAAGCTTCTGACACGGTTCCCAAGGATAAGCTATGGCACATAATGGAGGAACTTGGGGTTACTATACATCTTAGAGCAGTTGTTCATAGGCTATATGAGGAGGTCAAAATCAAAATCAGAACATCAAATGGTATCTCCGAAAGTTTCAGAAGTGATATCGGGGTCAAGCAAGGGTGTCCATTATCCCCTACCCTTTTTGGCTTATATATTGACAAACTTGAAGAATGGTTAAACTTAGAGGGCGGGGATGGCGCCCTCATGGGTGAGTATGTGATAAGGCTTCTTTTGTATGAAGATGACCTTATTTTGATTGCTAAGTCTGCTCTTGGCTTGCAAGAGCACTTGATTTCCCTTGAGCACTTTTGTAGAACAGTGGGGATGCAAGTAAATACTAGCAAGACGAAAGTGGTAGTTTTCTCTAACAAAAGAAAACATAAACATCATAAGTTCTACTTTGAAGACAATACCCTGGAAGTAGTGGAAGATTACAAGTACCTCAGAATCGACTTCAACAAAAATTTGAGTTAGGAAGGCTGCAGGAAAAAAAGAACTCTTGGAGGTTGGAAAGCGTTTTATGCTTTCCAAAATAGGTGCAGAGAGGTAGAGTTATGGGACTGGAAAACTATGCAAACCCTTTTTGGGCTCTTAGTGGTCCCCATTGTTCTATATAGTTGTGAAGTTTGGGTTAGCAGTACCTCTGACTTACAGTGGAAGCAAATAGAAAAGATTCAAAAACACATGATTACAAGCAAGTTCAAAATTAAGAGGTCAGTGCCTTACGAGATCATGCTAAGTGAAACAGGGGTGGCTTTTATTGAAGCAATCGCTATGGTGAGACTCATAAGATATCTAAAAAGAGTTGAGCAAATGGAAGAAGGTAGATGGCCTAAGGTTGTCCTCAATGACATATTGTGCAAAAGAAAGAAGACTTGGATGCGACAAAATATTAAATGGCTTAGTAAGTGGGATATGTGCTTGAGCATGTGCCCCGCGAATAGTAAAGAAATAAAGGCTTTTGTTATCAATAAGTTCCACAAACGAACTTGGGATAAAGAGCTAGGGAGAAAGAGAAAGTATTATATTGAAGAGTTTAACCCTACCTACAATCAACATCAAAAGGTGTACATAGGGGCTAATATACCTTGGAAAGCCAAAATTCTTATTGCTCAATTAAGAACTAATTTCCATCAACTCCGTTGTGAGACCGGGCGTTGGAAAATGCCAAAAAAAGCTTGGGCAGAAAGAGTGTGTATTTTTTGCACCGCTGATAAGGTGGAGACAGAAAAACATTTCATTTTAGAGTGTGAAGCCTTTAAGGATTGTAGGGACAGGTGCGCAAATGTCTTGACCGATAATTCTTGGGATGATTTATTTAATGAGGGGACTGTGTAAAAATAGGGGGCACTCATCGTCAAGTTGAACAGGCAAATGATTGAATTGCAGAAAACTGCGTGCGAGATGGTCGGTCCCATAGACTATTCTTAGCCCCGTGAACGTTAAAATATTTTCTTCTTCTCCTATAAGTTAATTCGATATAACATAGGAGTGGAAAAAAATAGGTGGCTAAAGATGGGTTAGGTAATTGGGAATGATAAACTCCACGCCAACTTTGCTAAAATTAAATGCATTTTCCTTTCCCACCAGCATTCTTTTATTTTTATTTTATATTTCGTAGAAAGGGCAGGAAGGAATATATCAAGGAACTGTTGCAAACAATTGAGCTTTCCAAATTAAGTAAATACATAACATTGAAATATTATTTAACATGCTGACTTTGCATAATCAGCTCGGCGTGCAACGTGGTAATCTCTTGTATATTTATAGCCTCGGGTTTCCAAGAAAAAAGGTTATCATATTTATAACCACATTAAAATTCGGATAGACGAATATTCTTTCCATTTTATTATTCTGTTTGATCGCTGACCGCCGCATTGTAAACGAAGGAAGATTTGTTGGCATTCATCTGATTCTACAACTTCGTTTAAGCGAGAGTATTGGATTCAATGAAGCAGGGCCCAATGGCTTCATGAGGAGCTGTTTGCCATCGGATTGAATGATTTGCCCTCGGTTTGCATCGGAGGAAGAGGTGTATTGAAGAGTGGGGATCAATTGAATGTTGAGGATTATTAATTGCTGTAATGGCGGGGGTTCTGCGTGCTTTGTTGGCGATTGTTATGTGCGTGGCTCTTTACTGCGAATTATCGGAGGGGTTGAAGATGCCTTTCCGGCCAAAAGATGTTTTACCGATGCTGCCGCGTCAGGTGTCTTGGCCAGTGTTGAATACTATTCACAGCGCAGTTGATTTGCTGCCTCTCTATGTGGGATCCGTCTCGAAGGAAGAAAGCGTTCAGTGGAATGGCTCGTGCTTTAACGGTAACGAGGCTCGTATGGAATTTACGGAAAGAGAAGGGGACGAGTTAGGCGGAGGCGTGCTATATATTACGGTCTGGAATTTATATTTTCTACTATTTTTTTTATATCAAATATGTTTTAAACATATGATTTTTTTAAAACAAAAATATTACTAATTAAAAAAATGTACAATGTTCTTGGCCTTAACCGCTAGGCAGGGGCTTCGTCCGAGTCCACACCCCCTTGCCCGTGTTCATACAAGATCATACCCATCTGTCTGTGCTAAAAGGTCCAGTTTTTTTTTCTTTGAAATTGATAAGGCTTGATGTTTTCTGAAGGATCATGTCATTTTCAAGGATTTCCTTCCCATGCCGCAGTGGAGTTCTGCATGTGCTATACCCCCAAATACCAAAATTCCCCTTAAATCCAGATGACAAAAAATCTCAAAATTGAGGAAATTACCCTCCCCTCCTATTGCGAGCTTGGTGCAGTTGGGGGCGACGTTGTATCTACCGACTCCTACTGCAGAGTTGCCATATGGGTGTTCCTCCTCATTTGTGCCACCAGTGCTGTTCAATGATCATGAACGACCAGTCTTTAGGGGGCTCCATTGAGCTCCCATATGTATGACAAGATTGGAATATGTGGCAGCTCAGTATTGATTCGTCCTCAGAACCCTCTGCTCTTCTTCTGAATTCACGAGAAGGTCCCTCTGCCTTGGAGATCCCCTTTCTATTATACTTGAGCTCTGTAGAGATCTCATTTGGGTTGTATTAGGAGATAGCTTGTCTGCCAGCTCAGCTGCTTTCCACGAACTAGTTCAAGGTGTGGAGCTCTGTACAGAAAGAGTGGAGCTTAGAATGCTAAGCTTTTTTCTGCTGCTTAAAGTTACTTAAAAGGCACCGCAAGTGTAAGACCTCTTCAATGAGGTTTGCAACATAGAGAGTGCATCTTTAAGAAGGTATGCTAAGAAGAGTCGACGGATAAAAAGCAGCAGGGAAGGGGTTAAAGTGGGGGAAGGGGCTAAGGTGGAGGAATGAGTAAAGAGTCTGGATCAGAATCCCTAAAAAAGAGGGATTCCCAAGTAACACAAACACTGAGCCACTACAAGGCTGCCCTGTGTCATTGACCACACAGAGGTTGTGAGACGGGCCTTCCGGATTGATCGGCGCGTGTAAACTGTAAAGCCAAATAGATATCCCCCACTCTTGCTGAGCCTAGTTGTCAGGGATGGCTTTTGGCTTAGCCATTGGTAACCATTGGCTGGTTTGTACTGAACACAGGCCTTCTTGCTGTTCCAATTCTGATCCTTCCACTAATTGTGTGGTGGGATGATACCGAGCTTGAAGGATAATGGGAGCAGGATGATACGTTTGATTTTATTGACGATCCTAAACTGCTGAAGCTAAGTCTCTTGACAGTTCGTCAAAATGGATCTTAAGCAGGAAAAAAGATTATATTATTATGCTATTGTCACTTCCAGTGCTAATGTGCGCCCCCCAGCACTCATTCATTCCATTCGCTTTTGACTATTAAGTGCAGAAATAAAATGGATATGCATGGAAAATATTTATCTCCATAGCAAACAAATCACACAGGATTAACCTTGGAGAAAGCCTCAAGATTAAGGGAAAACTCTAGCATTAAAATGCACTATCTTATTGCTCTCAAGAGATTACACTCTCCACATAGAGATTGCTGTCAGCTCTAAATGAGCTAAACATATGGCATTACATCTATTTTCCATAAACCAGTGCAGGTGCATGTTAACTCTTGATCTATTAAGCACTGAGAGGGATCAAAAAGAAATTGAGATGCAATATGTTTGTGATTAATAGCCCCGAGTTAAGATGAATTTATGTTGGTGTGTGTGTTTGTGTGTGCATATCTCTATTTTTACTCTCAAGGAAAACCTTGTGAATCCACCCTCATCCTTGGAAGACCTGGATAGAAGATGACTCAACTGCCAGCCACAATAGCTATTGGTAACCTCTAGAGACGGGATTTGAACCTATGACCTATTGCCTCCGCATTGGCAACATGCCTTGGTTGGATGTCTCAACCAATTGAGCTAACCATTGTGGGCCCTAGTGTTTTTAAAATTAATCAACTCGGATTCAGAATCAGTCTAGTCGACTGAGCTGACCATTGACTGTATCAACTTGGCCTTCTAAATGGTATGAGGGATTAATTCGGTATTGAACTGATCCAACTCTATCGAGTCTGTATCTACTTGGTTGAGTTGGTATGGTACTATGTCACATGGTCGGGTTCAAATTCGAGTTCGGTGACCTTGAAATTCGGTTTGAATTCGATTTTTTTTATAAAGTTCGGGATGAGGTTTGGCATTAGGTTCGCCAATTTAAAAACTTTCATATATATAATAAAATATATAATAAAATAAAATGAAGATATCAGATTTTATCATTATGCTCAATGCTGCATGTACACTTAAATAAAGATATCAGATTTTATCATTATGCTCAATGCTGCATGTACACTTAAAATAATGTGAAAGCAGGAAACCCAAGATATAGCAAATTTATCATTGTATGCTTGCATCTGTTAAAAAAATATATGCTGGCTCACGAGTGTCACCATTCACTAAGTCACCGTTCACTGGTGTGCTGGACCACTGGTGTAGTGAAAGAACCAGTCATGGACTGTGGTGTGCATTATGCAGCGGTGTGGATTTCGGAGTCACGAACCATAAATGGAAGCACGATGCTGAATGCAGGGGATAAGGGACTCGGGACTGTTGACTGGAAATGAGCAGCGAACTTGGGAGCAACTGCACGTGGCGAAAGGACATTAGAACGCCGGAACGGGAAGAAAAGTCGATGGACTAGAGTTAAAGTTTAAAAAAATAATTATATTAAAAACTAAAATTGCCTTGAAATTCGACGAATTTCACCCATAATTTGTCTTTAAGTTCACATTAAATTCGAATTCGATGAGGTTCCTTTCAGTTCAATGTGGTTCGACTTTAGGTTCGGCATTGAAATTCGCCAAACTTAAATGAATTCCATGTTTTTGATAAACATCGTCGAATTTCATAGAAGAAATTCGCCAAACCCTATGACATAGGTATGGTATAGACCCGCGATGCACATGTTGAGCTAAAATTTCATTTTTTTAAATTATTTTTTAACTAAAACTAATTTCTAAGACCCTAAACCCTTGATGCAGTCTATAAAGAGATCCTCCCCTATTTGCCTCACACCTCTCTCATTGAGCATTCACGAGCATTTGGAGTTCTTAGAGCAGCATTGGAGACTATGATTTATAGTGAGCTAGGAGCTTGTTTGACAATCTTCGAGGGCTGTTTGTAGTGGATTTGGCATCTAAGCTAGGAGGCTACAACCCATATTCAAGATTGGAGGAGTTGTTGACTAGATTATTTGCACTTATTTGTAAATTTCAGATTGCAGAAATTAACTAGTTACTCCAAATAAATGCTAAATTCTTTATGATATTCAAGAAGTAACTACAAAAGTCTGAATTTGAATGATAAGCAAGCAAAAATCAAATCCGATTTACAAGTCTTCTTATGGAGATTTGAATAAACAAATCTGAAAATAAGATAGTAAACCCTAAGACGCAAATTCCAGATATTAATGCAAGTTACTCAATAAAAAATGCTTTGCAATTAAAACTCAAGGATGATTATTACATATGAATCTATTGACGTATCTATGATGAATATTTCAGATTTATTTAGATCTAAGCATGAGATATTCAATAAAATCAATTAGATCTATACTATGTGAAGTCTATTAAAGATTTTACCTTAGGGTTAACAGATTTCACTAAAGAAAGAGGAAATTTTACTTTTTAATTAAGTAGATGGTTGCAAGGAAATATTGGTGCCAAATACCAAGGGCAATGGAGTTACCCTAGAATCATTTAGAGGGCCTTGTTTGAAGATGTCACCAAGGAATTAAGAATGCTTTAGGCTACCCTCAACTCTCTTGATGTATTATAGTGTTCTATGCAATCACACATGGAAGGGGAAACTCCCTCCTTTACTTCCTTTTTTGGGAAGGAGGTTAGTATTGCACCATCCAAATTAAATAACAATGCAAAAAATAAAATTTCTTTAATGCATGATAATAAGTTATAACTGAGTCCATATTAAAGACTAACTTACCATAGTTTTTATCCAACTTGATAATACTATCCCTTCAATGGCCCAAGATTAAAAAAAAATGGACAACTTTAACAATATTAACTCTAATAGTTAAGCACAATAGCAAGATGAAAGCCACATATGAACAAGAGACTCCAAGTCTTTTCCTCCAAAGCCAAAGATTATTTGTATCAAGAATGCTCTCCTAAGTGTACAAAGATGGCTCGTGTGTAACAATGTAATGAACAAAATATATAATAAATAAACATTAATAAATATTAAATAATTAAATAACTAATACTGAATGAAGAGACACCTTGACGAAAGGTTATGTCTCTTTACGAAAGGGCACCCAACATGGGTATTTATACGAGCATCACTCTCATTGTAATATCATCTCTATCTTATCAATCATATATTTCATTTTATTCATGGATTACTGTAATTTGGCTTATTTGTGCTGGTTATTTCCTTAAGAAACGATTTTGTCATTTCAGTGGTATCAGACTGGGAAGACGCCCGTTGCAACTGTTGCTGCCGTCCACCACTACTACCTTGTCCGTCGTCCATTGCCTCACCGCTGCCATCGTTTCACTGCCGCTGTTTTCCCTGTTCTACTGCCCACGCGTCATTCTGCGTGCTTCACGCACCAACTCCCTCCACCTCCCGCATCTCCGTCTCCCTCTTCCGCAGCTCCCTCTTTGTCGCCTGCAGCACCAACTCCCTCCACCTCCCGCAACTCCCTCTCTCTTGCCCGCAGCTCCAACTCTCGCTCCCACCTCTTGCAGCCCACCATTCCGCAGCCCTCTACCCGCGCAACTCCCACCTCTTGCAGCTCTCCCCCACCCTACTCCATGCTTCGTCTAGCACCTCAGCCTCTGGTTATTGCCTGTCCTCCGCATTA
The DNA here is from genome assembly GCA_001517045.1 of Pseudotsuga menziesii. Taxonomy (NCBI): domain Eukaryota; kingdom Viridiplantae; phylum Streptophyta; class Pinopsida; order Pinales; family Pinaceae; genus Pseudotsuga; species Pseudotsuga menziesii. The sequence continues at coordinate 57,306 of LPNX011012881.1, forward strand.
CCCTCCCGCTTGCTCTTGCCTGCTTGTCACCCACGCTCCCATTCTCCTACACGAGCCACATTTTTTAATTTTTTTGTTAATAATAATAATATATTATTATTATTAATTAAATAATTAAAAAAAGTTATAATAATAATATTATTAAAAAAAAAAAAAAACGTGGTTGGTTGGGCTCGAACAACCGACAAGAACAAATCAAGGTTTAGCGTGGAGAAAATTTCAGTAGTCGCCAGAATGGGAGATGTCAATGCCAGATTGGACCAATTGGACAAAAAACTAAAAAGTCAACAAAACATATGTAGAACTCAAGGCGGAAATTGACAAAATAATAATGCATTAACAAGACTCAAGGCAGGAATAGAGCAAGGCATCAATGCATTAAAGGAAGATCAAAAGAAAACTCAAGAGTTTCTCGATAATATCTTGGCTAGACTACCGCTGCACACTTCGTTGCCCCCACCTAGACATAATCCACACCTAAACCCCTTCAATACACCTCCTCCAAATACGCCTAAAACGCCAGGACAACACGACATGGCGCCACCCCATGAAGTTCCCTTCTTTCGCATTCTGTTAATATCAGTTCTCCAAACACGCGGGTACCAAATAAGGGTAAAACTAGAGTTACCCAAATTTGATGGTGACGAAAAACAATGCATCGCATAAATCAATAAAGTAGAGGAATACTTTGACATCCATAACATACCTTGCTATAGCAAGAAGATTAAGTACTCCGCCATGCAATTGGAGGGAAATGCATACAATTGGTACATGTGGTGGAAGATGACAACCCGAGTTTGTTCCTCTAGTTGGAATAACTTTAAGAATGATTTTCTTAAGAGGTTTCAAGGCGTAATCGAGAATGAATTCTTTGCCAAGATCACCAAACTATAGCAAAAAGGCAGTGTAGATGAGTACACATGTGAATAGGAAGCTTTGGCAACTCGAGTTCCGGAACTAACTGATGACCAACGTCTGCAAACATACAGACATGGACTAAAACCGCACATTCGGGATGAGTTAGAATTACATAACATGTCCACCATGGAGAAGGCAAGACGTAAGGCCAAGATCATCGAGAACAAGTTTAAACGATCCACTCAAAGTAGTTTCGACAAAAGCTACTCCAATAGGAATCCTCCCCAATCAGCGAATATGGGAACTTCAAGATATATGCCGCCACATCTAAGGGAAGGAGAAAAACCCAATTTAGAAGCCCAGAGGATGAAGGAAGGAAAGTGCAAATATTGTGGAGAGAAATGGGATCCTAAGCATAGATGTTTGCAAAGGAGCAACCCCCAAAAGCTGTATGCTTGCAATGTCGAAAAAGAAGAAAAAGTCTCAAAATGTGAAGAGTCAAGTGAGGAGGATACAGGAAACTAGCATGAATGCCACTAAGAACAAGATGATACGCTAAAGATCTCATTATCTGCCATTATAGGGATATCCCAACCACAAACACTGAAGCTAAAGGGACATATCAAAAACAACAATGTCTCGATTCTCATAGATATTGGCAGTACCCATAACTTTATTAATGTTAATCTTGCTAAGATATTCAACTTATTCGTTTTCCCAATGCCTAACATGAAGGTTATGGTAGTAGATGGCAAGAAGATTGAAAATGTGGGAAAATGTCAAAAGGTTAAATTACAAATGCAAGAGTATAATCTAGAATCCGACTTCTTTGCTGTACCTCTTGGAGGAGTAGATGTTGTATTGGGAATCCAATGGTTGCAAACATCAGGTACTTACTCAACTAACCATCAAGAGCACTTCATAAAGTTCAAATAGCTAGGAAAAAAATTCAAATTGTATGGTTTCCAACCACCCCAAACTCAATTGGTTACATCCCATCAGATGGAAAGGCTAATTCGAAAAGGAGCATATGCTTACATAATTCAATGTCAAGAGATGGGAGTTGCTAACATGTGAGGGAGATGACAAGAGATAATCTAAAAACACCACAAGGTGTTCCAAGAGCTACTGATGGAGCTCCCACTAAATAGGAAGATTGAGCACTTGATTGAGATAGAACCAGGGGCAAAACCTGTCAATATCAAACTGTACAAATATCCACATCACCATAAAACGTAGATCAAAACGTTGACCCAAGATTTGTTAAAATGTGGGGTCATTTCAAAGAGCAGAAGCACCTATGCAGCTCCAGTAGTGCTAGTTCGAAAGAAGGATGGATCCTTTAGGTTGTGCATAGATTACAGAGGACTCAACAAGGTAACAATTAAGAATAAATTCCCTATCCCATTCATCGATGAGATGATGGATGAACTTCATGGAGCTAAGTACTTCTCGAAATCAGACTTGAGATCAGGATATTACCAAATCAGGGTTAGATTAGAAGACATAGCAAAAAATGCCTTCTGTACTCATGAGGGCTATTACGAGTTCAAGGTAATGCCCTTTGGGTTAACTAACGCTCCAACCACCTTCCAAGCTGCAATGAATGAATTGTTGCAACCATATTTGCGAAAGTTCGTATTAGTATTTTTTGATGATATCCTCATATATAGCAAAACTTGGAGAGAGCATGTTCGACACTTAGATCAAGGACTAACCATCTTGGAAGAACATCAATTTTTTGCAAAAATCTCAAAATGCACTTTTGGAAAAGAAGAGGTGGACTATTTTGACATCGTTAGTAGACCCATCCATTATACTTGTGTCATCATCCTCATATGCTACTGTTTGGTCTTCCTCTCTGCACAATTCCTCAACATGACTAGATGCATCCTCCTTCACTTGCTCATCTCCCTTCAATTTCTTCTCTATGCCCTTTAAAGAGTCCTTGGCGATATGACACTCTTGAAGCATGTATTTGAGTGATGTTAGCTCCTTTAAAATCTCAGCCATGATCTTTAAGTATTAGCCGAGAATTTTAGGAAATTTTTAGCCAGGTCTCTCTCACTGTCTTCATGTTACCTCTGATTTCCCCTCATGCTGGTAGGAAAACCAACTCTATACCATTGTAATGTCCTCGATCCGGATGGGCACAAATTATATGAATTTGACAAACAAAAAACAATTTTACATTGATTTATAACTTTCACAAGCTATTTGCATTCACATCAACATTTCGTCAAACACATTGGGAACTTTCAAGAACACACCAAAATGGAGAAATAATGTTGGCACCTTTATTATGAATAATAGATGATAGACAATACAATAACTATGGTTGCTATAGCGGCAACCAAAATACACTCAACAAGAACCTGAAAGTGATGCCTAACCAAAAGATGAAGCTCAAGTGAAGATCCTGGATGGATCCTCTTCCTTGTCTGGCTAGGGTGGATTTGTCTCACCATCAAAACTAAACCACAATTGGTGGATGGAGTTTGCCAACCCCAAATGAAAACTATGGACAACCCCCAAACGATGACAATAAATCAATATCCAAAACATCATGCCCATAATGGATGAGTGATTACCATTTTATCTTCTTTTTGAGTCCTATACCATGGGAAATACCATGGGACACTCAATACCATGGTTAATACCATGTAACACCTAATACCATGGGCAATGCCATGGGTCATCTAACACCATCCACTGAAATATCCCCTTTTTAATTAAATGACACCTTAATATTATAAGAATTTTAGGCCTAAGTGTCATCCAATAACCCCCTAGAATGATCACTTGGAAAGGGACAATACAATGGGACAGTACTAGTCATAACCCAACAAAGCAAATTTTCCACCACCTGTAGTTTGTGCTAGTAGCCAATATAAATCTCTCTAGTAAGAAGAAGTAAGGAAGAAAGAGGGAGGAACACACCAGCTTACTACCTTAACAATACAAATAGTACCAATGAAAAGATATTCCTTTCTTCCTTATGCTTTATACAATATATAGGAAGGAAATGAGAGAAGATAGAAAAATAGAAAAGGTAAAAAATGGCATCTCCAAGTATAACACTCATTTTTGAGTGAAAAAAGCATATGCGAGAAGAAGATACTCCTCCAAAATATCCCCTTCCTTCCATAATAACCGTCCATAAGAGAGATTACACTTGCATACAACTAATTACTTATTTTACTGCACTTTTTACATGCCTAAAATAAACCCTACGATTTTCTAAGGAAATAATTCCCTAGAATTAAGCCTTAAAGTATGGGAAGATTAATTTAGAACAATGATTCTATGCTTCTAAAATAACAAATTAGGTTAACTTCCACCAGGAAGTGAATTAGGATGACCTAGGTATCCTAGTGAAGTCCAATGGAGCATGCAACACCGTGGTCCTTAGTCCAAGTGATTGTGTCATCAATGTGGGTGATTAGATCCCTCAAATTGTAGTTGCCAAATGAGACTTAGGATCTTCTACATCCATGTGCCTTCTATTGCCAAATGAATTTAAATCACATGCAGCAAGAATTATCATACTCAAGGAACATGTCTTCACTCCTTAGCAATGATGCAAAAACTGCTATCACTCAAAACCGTCCACTACACAATTTGCCACTAATTTTGAAAGGGAGTCATCGAAATGATCAGCTAAGGAAGGTGTTTGTAGTTGTTAGATGAGACTTGGAATCTTCTACCGTCATGCACCTTCCACTGCTGAATATCTCTACACTACATGCAACAAGAATTATCATGCTTAATAAAAAAGACTTCACTGATTTCACTCCCAACGACGATGCAAAAACTGTTGTCACTCAAAACCGTTCACCACACAATTTGCCACTAATTTCAAAAGGGAGTCGAGCAAATGATCAGCTAGGGATGGTGTTTGTCACTAACATAATCCCTCTCACTTCTAGGTCAATGTTTTTTGGACCTAAGGGGGGAATCCCTAATGAATTGAAGCAAAAGTCCATCAAAACCAACTAGAAGAGCTTCAAATCTGCAATTAAAACTGGTTGCAATCTGCAATAAAACTTAAATTTCTGTGTTTAGACCTAAAATGAGCAAACATACTCCTCAGATTTATGAGATTATTCTTCAGACCCTCACTCATACTTAACAAATCTGCCACAAAATTGCTTCAAATCTGCAATATAACTTGAAGATCTTTGCTAAAATAACTCAAAAACAACGAATAGACTGACTTGTACACACAAACCCTATATATCTGCAAGTACGACTTGCAGACCTGCAGTGTTGCACTAAAAAATAAATTACTCCTTAAAAATGACTTTTGTGACTGGTGCCTTTGTTGGATAGCCATGGAGAATGACAAGAGATATAATATCAACAATGGAAGCAAATCTTGCTCATAAATAAGTTTCACATCTGAATCTAAGAACTATTGCAAGTAATCATAAGAAGGAATTCTCATACAATCAAGATGTCTGTTATCCACTAAACTTGCACTTAAGTGGATTTCCAGTGAGCCGCTGAAGTTGTAAACAAGTCCTTTGTTCATTATCAATGCTCTGAAGTTCAAAAGACCTTATAGGGCCAAATTTTGGTCTCTTTTTAATTTTTTGCATGTTCTTTTTAAGTTGATGTAGCATGATGACTTTTTGTAAAAGGCTTGGCCAACTTAAACTTAGCTATCAAAGCAGTACTCTAGAGTGTTAGTCAACGACATATAATTTCCAAGTTTTTCACTCAAACCTCCAAAGTTGGAATATTCACCTTCGTGGTTAGGCATTAGGAGGTTATTAAAGTCTATGTGTCTATGTATATTTCCATGCTAGTCATCATTTTGAGTCATTATGAACATGTACTAGGTCCCCCATAGGTTTTTTATTTAATTTTTGAAAATAAATTTTTTTCCCGTTAAAATGGGTTAAATTTTTAATAAGTTAATTGTAAAAAATCAAAGTGTCATAAAAGTGTGGCTAGGGAAACAAATTTTCCACGGGGGTGCTCGTTTTCAAACTTAGAGAACCCACTTTACCTCGAAACCTACTTTTCCTAAGTTTTAAGTGATTATTTATCACTTAAGTGAGATTCTCTTCAAAAAAGACAAAAAGTGAATAAAAATTAGAAAAAGAGAAAATATGGAGAAAAAAACACATCCTTAAATCAGTGGGAATTTGTCTCAGTTATGTTCCAGTTCAACTAAGGATGATGTTGGGGCTAATTGGAGAGCAAATCAAGATCAAATCAAGCCGATTCTAATCAAATCCATGAGGGGGAAAATTTATCCTTAAGGGGGCATATTTATCCATGAAAAAGCTCATCTCTTGTTGTATATGTGTCACAGAAAGAGGGGGGTTGACCTACCTTGTGAGAGGTGGCGCCTACCACCTCTAGTTCACTCTAGTTCACCCCCAATCATCTCAAAAAGCTCCAACACTTGGCAAATTCCCCCCCACCCCTTGGGGTTTGCTCTCATTTTTCCTATTTAAGCGAGGCTTTCTTTCTCATTTGAACGAAAGCAAGGAACCTCTGCTCATTTGTATTGTTGTTGTTATCATCTGAATAATATTGAGACTTTGGAGGTCCATTGGTGTTCATGTCAAATGGTGAATGGTGTATGCTTATTGAGGTAATCTTGTTTTAGTTTTGTTCATGCTTGATATCAAATTGGTAATCAGTCTAGCTTAGAGGGTTCTCTGCAACACATAGGGTAAATATTTTATGCTTCAAGTTATTTACTTACAATTTGGCCTCTTGAGATTTGAGAGTAGCATTGTTTATTAAGTTGTATTCATGCTCTTTTGGTTTCCATTGGTTGAATGTACTAGATTTGATCCGTTTGTGCAAGTACGAATAAGCTTTTCAGGTTGCAACTTTGGAGTAAGGGGAAGATCTAAGTTGCATCGCCCTCTTCTTCAAATGTTGAAGAATCTACAATTTCTTGCGCCCATTAGTACCATCAAGTCTCAGAAAGATTCAAGCTTGAGCAAAGCTTTCCTCTTCTTCTTCTCAAAATTAAAAACCTTTTTTTCTTTCTTTTAAAGTTAGAAGTAAATCAAGTTTTAAAATTCATATCTTTTTGTTTACTTGTTTTAAATCAGATCTAAAAGAGCTTAAATTTCATGTTAAGATTAGATCTAAAAGGCTAGTTTTTCTAGTGTTTGAAGTAGTAACTTTTTCAAGGTTTTGCAAACACTAAACTAGTTGTAATTTTTATTGTATTTTTGACAAATCTACTCACAATCATTAGCTTGTTGGTTTTTAGCAAGTTGAAGGAAAAAGAGAGGGAAATGTTGCCAAAATTTTGAGGTTTTGGCCATCCGGAGCACCCAAAATCCATCCTTCATTCCTCTTCTTCCCCATGCATTTGTAAGCTTTTTTTTGACCCATTTTTAAGGGTCAAAAAGTATTTCATTTTTCTTTTTAGCATTGTAATAAATCATAATAAAGAGCAAGTGGGATTACGACTCTCACACCCCTCTTCCCCCATTTGGGTGTAGCCTTTATTTGCCTCATTTGCTTTATTTGCTTTAGAGTAGATTTTATTTCTTACAAAATAAAAATAGATCAGTCAATGTCTTTGCTTTAATTTCTTTTTATTTTTACAAAACTGAATACTAACCCAACCTTGCTTTCACGAGTACAACCTTCAGGCTTGAAAGAGAGTCTTGGTTGTAGTAATTAGAAATATTGTCTTTCTTCTTTTTTACTTTACTTTGGAAATTTACCCCTTGCTCTCCCGAGTACGGCCTTAAGGCCTGAAAGAGATTCTTGGGCTTAACAATTAAAAACACTTGTTAAAAAATCTTTAAAAACTTACCAAGGCTCTGTTGTGTATGCTCTGCACCTCTGCAATTCGATTGATCAGTTGGATGCATCAAAAGCATTGAGAGTGACTAGTTTAATTAGGTTCACACCCCACTGAATCTCCCAACGCGAAAATCCAACGCCTCAATTCAATCTCTTGTGGGTAAATTTCACACAGGAAGCGGGAACCATTGGATAGTGACCTCGGGATAACGTATGGATGCACCCTCGATTAGTGTAATGTTGGACACCTCCCAGAGACTTCGATCCAGCCCACATTTCTTCGCGTGGAGCCACATTTGATAAAGTTTTTGGACACACTCCTCGTACCGTCAGGTATATTTGGAGTTCCCTTCCCTCTTTAATTCACCTATCTAATCCACATTTTATTTAAAATGAACCAACATACATTGTAAAACGTCTACAATTTTAGTAGCATGCACTTTGTTGACTCCATTATTAGCACTGGTCATTTTACTACTACATTTGTTTCAATGATTAGTTCATGTTGTGAATTTCATTTTAATTTCATGCTGTTGAATTTGATCTTTAATATTGCAATATCTTGTTTGGTGTGATTTCATCTTCTTTAAAAAAACTCCTAAAAACAATCACGTCCATCATTAACACTTAATAAAAGTTTAAGAGCCTTAGTAACTCTTTGTAGGGACCACCTCTCTTGGCTTCGTTGGGAGTTTGCCTAAACGGAGGTGTCGGGATCAAGTGATAGCAGCTGAATCGAGACTTGCCCCCAGGGACACATCGAGCAACTTGAATATTTATGCTACGCTTCCCCCCAGGTGTGTGTAGGGCGGCAACATCTTTTGGCGTCGTTGCCGGGGATAAATCTTTTTATTCCCGGAATTCGACTTTTTGTTTCTTTTCTTATTGTTCTTTCTTTGTTTGATGAATGTTTAGAGTAGATCTTTATTTTTCATCTGGCGACTCTACTAACCTTTTTTCTCTTTTAAATTTACAAAGAAAAGCAAAAAATAATTTTTGTGAGAGATATTTAAATGCAAATTTTTTCTTCTCACATGCCGACTCCATTGAAGGGATAAAACCCTGCTTCTCATATAAATTGTTGATATTTTCTGTGTGTAGAGATGAACCTATGCAACACATTGAAAATCTTTAAAGCTCATTATTTGACAGCTCCTCTTGTTCAGTATAAAGTCCATTCCATGGTTATATCGAGTGCATGCTTCTAATGTCCAATATGGATGATGAAAGGAAAAAGTGTGGTGCTAATTTGGCCAGTAATTTCCATCCCATTGATTTTTCACGCATTACGGGTTTTCCTAACAATGATTTTGACCCGAGTGATGTGTATGAATATACCCAAGACTTTCATGGAAATAGTGATTCAACCATCTTACACATCACATCTATCATTGATGTTTTGGTTAAAGATGACATTTATCATGAGGATTGCATGATGGAAATATTTGCTTTCACTTTGGATGGGGATGTGTTTGAATGGTTCATTGAGGAGCTTCCTAGTAAAAGCATTACTTCCCTTTTACATTTCTTTGAGATTTTTCTTAAACGGTGGCGTGATGATGATGGTGATATTAAAAAGATTATGGCTATGCTTCCCATTGAAGAGCTTCATGGAATATCATTGATTGAGGACATTGCTGAAGACCCTCGCCATGTTACATTAACAAAAAATATGGAAGATTTGGAATGTTCTCATGATTACTTCAATGACGATGATCATATTTGTACTCTAGATCTACCTCAAGAAGAAACCATTACAGAATCCTATCAAGAAACCTATGATAAAATCTGTATAGTATATGATGATACTTCCCCATATGGCGATAAAGGTTTGGAAAGTTTTACTCCTTGTGACATATTTGAAACCAAACTTTCTGAGGAGGATTGTTATGAGCATGAGGAGGACAAGCATAACCAAGATCACAATGCAATCGAGGAAGACTCTCTCATATTTGACAATAATGGGGATGATAGCTATTGGATGGATTTAGAAAAACCCATGTTTGATATATCCAGAGAGGGGAGCATGGATCTTGAGACCTGGTGAATCTTGGTATGGAAGAGGAGCATGCAGAATTTTCAGATGATTAGTCAGAGCCATATATGAGTATCAGTAGTGAAGACATTGAGAAGCAGTACGGTGAAGAGTCAGATTTGATGCAGTTAGTGGAATATTAGTCTCAGCCTTTGCCTTCACATACAAATGTTCCTTGTTATTTGGAGCAACTTGGGGCTTACACACAGAGTTATCATCAGGAATGCCCATTAGTCAAGTATGATGAAGTGGTTTTTCTGCCTCATCATGCATATATGTATATTAGTCCTATCCAAGCTTGGATGGAATAGGCTTGTGCAAGCACCTACCAGTTTGGGAAACAATTTGATGACATTATTTATGCCTATAATTCCCCATCTAGCCTGCCCATTCTGGATCATCATGCAAGTTTGCATTTCTTATTAAGTGTGTCCTTACTTTGCCAGGTAACCAAAGATAGGGAAAAAACAATAGAGTTGATAAAATGCTTAGGTGGTTACATTGGATATTTGATTTTACCTAAGATGTTTATTATATCATGCTTAGAGTAAGAAAATAAGCTCCTTAAAGTGGGCATTTACTTTCAACATTTCCTTTTTTGTACTTAGAAATCATACTCTCTTTCATGAGTTAGTTTTATTTGTTCCTTTGAATAACGCAACTTATGGTTCATTCGTTCTTATAAAGCTTGTGCTACTAAGGTTTTATTGTCAAGTTGAGATGTTTTTACAAATCATAAAAATCAGAGATTCCGCAGTTCTCGTATCCTCTCTTTGCTTGAAGATTAGATCGAGCACACGTCCTGTAGTTGGAGCCAGATGTTATCCACTAAACTTGCACTTAAGTGGATTTTCAGTGAGCCGCCGAAGTTGTGAACACGTCCCTTGTTCATTATCAGTGCTCAAAAGTTCAGAAGACCTTTTAGGACCAAATTTTGGTCCCTTTTTAATTTTTTGCATGTTTATACCCTGCAGGGAAATTGTAATAAGTTGACGTATCATGATGACTTTTTGTAAAAGGCTTGGCCAACTTAGACTTAGCTATCAATGTGGCACTCTAGAGTGTTTTTTCCTTGTTAATTATATGTTGTTTATTAGCAACATATAATTTCCAAGTTTTTCACTCAAACCTTCAAAGCTGGAATATTCGCCTTGGTGGTTAGTCCTTAGGAGGTTATTAAAGTTTATGTGTCTATGTATATTACCATGCTAGTCATAATTTTGAGTCATTATGAACATGTACTAGGTCCCCCATAGTTTTTTATTTTATTTTTGAAAATAAAAATATTTTCTGTTAAAATGGGTTAAATTTTTAATAAGTTAATTGTAAAAAATCAAAGTGTCATAAAAGTGTGGTTAGAGGGCCAAATTTTCCATGGGGGTGCTCGTTTTCAAACTCAGAGCACCCACTTTACCTCGAAACCCACTTTTTCTAAGTTTTAAGTGATTATTTATCACTTAAGTGAAATTCTCTCCCAAAAAGGCAAAATGTGAATAAAAAATTAGAAAAAGGGAAAATATGGAGAAAAACACATCCCTAAATCAGTGGAAACTTGTCCCAGACATGTTCTAGTTCAACTAAGGATGATGTTGGGGCTAGTTGGAGACCAAATCAAGTCGATTCTAATCAAATCCATGAGGGGGCGAATTTCTCCTTAAGGGGGCATATTTATCTATGAAAAAAGCTCACCTCTTGTTGTTTATGTGTCACAATTAGAGGGGGGGGGTGACCTACCTTGTGAGAGGTAGCACCTACCACCTCTAGTTCACCCCCAATCATCTCAAAAAGCTCCAACACTTGGCAAATTCGCCTCCCTTGGGGTTTGCTCTCATTTTTCCTATTTAAGCGAAACTTTCTTCCTCATTTGAATGGAAGCAAGGAACCTCTGCTCATTTGTATTGTTGTTGTTATCATCTGAATAATATTGAGACTTTGGAGGTCCATTGGTGTTCATGTCAAATGGTGTATGCTTATTGAGGTAATCTTGTTTTAGTTTTGTTCATGCTTGATATCAAATTAGTAATCTAGCTTAGAGGGTTCTTTGCAACACATAGGGGAATATTTGATGCTTCAAGTTATTTACTTACAATTTGGTTTCTTGAGATTCGAGAGTAGCATTGTTTATTAAGTTGTATTCATGCTCTTTTGGTTTCCATTGGTTGAATGTACTAGATTTGATTTGTTTGTGCAAGTGTGAATAAGCTTTTTAGGTTGCAACTTTGGAGTAAGGGAAAGAGATAAGTTGCATCGCTATCTTCTTCAAATCTTGAAGAATCTACAACTTCTTGCATCCATTAGTACCTTCAAGTCTCAGAAAGATTCAAGCTTGATCAAAGCTTTCCTCTTCTTCTTCTCAAAATTACAAATATCTCTCAACTTTTTTTCTTCTTTTAAAGTTACAAGTAAATCAAGTTTTAAAAGTCATATATTTTTGTTTACTTGTTTTAATTCAGATCTAAAAGAGCTTAAATTTTCATGTTAATATTAGTTCTAAAAGGCTAGTTTTTCTAGTGTTTGAAGTAGGAATTTTTCAAGGTTTTGCAAACACTAAACTAGGTGTAATTTTTCTTGTATTTTTTTACTAATCTACTAATTCACAATCATTAGCTTGCTGGTTTTTAGCAGGTTGAAGGAAAAAGAGAGGGAAATGCTTCCAAAATTTTGAGGTTTTGGCCATCCAAAGCACCCAAATTCCATTCTACATCGCCCTCCTTCATTCCTCTTCTTCCCTAGGCATTTGTAAGCTTTTTTGGACCCATTTTTAAGGGTCAAAAAGGTATTTCATTTTTCTTTATAGCATTGTAATAAATCACAATAAATATAGCAAGTGGGATTACGACTCCCACATCCCTCTTCCCCCATTAGGGGGATGCTTGTATCTGCCTCATTTGCTTTATTTGCTTTAGAGTAGATTTTCTTTCTTACAAAATAAAAATAGATAAATCAATGTCTTTGCTTTAATTTCTTTTTATTTTTGCAAAACCAACCTTGCTTTTCCGAGTACGGCCTTCAGGCCTGAGAGAGAGTCTTGGTTGTAGTAATTTGAAATATTGTTTTTCTTCTTGTTTACTTTACTTTGGAAATTTACCCCTTTCTCTCCCAAGTACGACCTTAAGGCCTGAAAGAGATTCTTGGGCTTAGCAATTAAAAACACGTGTTCAAAAATCTTTAAAAACTGATGAAGGCTCCATTGTGCATGCTTTGCACCTCTGCGGTTCGACCGACCAGTTGGATGCATCAAAAGCAATGGGAGTGACTAGTTTAATTAGGTTCACACCCCAATAAATCGCCCAAGGCAAAAATCCAACGCCTCAATTCAATTTCTTGTGGTGAAATTTCATAGAGGAAGCGAGAACCACTGGATAGTGACCTCGGGATACCGTCAGTCTGCACCCTCGATTGGTGTTGTGTTGGACACCTCCCAGAGACTTCGATCCAACCCACATTTCTTCACGTGGTGCCACATTTGATAAAGTTTTTGGACACACTCCTTGTACTGTAGGGTATATCTGGAGTTCCCTTCTCTCTTTAATTCAGTCATTTGATACACATTTTATTTAAAATGAAGTAAGATACATTGTAAAACGTCTACAATTTCAGTAGCGCACACTTTGTTGACTCCATTATTGGCACTGGTCATTTTACAACTACATTTGTTTCAACGATTATTTCATGTTGTGAATGTCATTTTAATTTCATGCTGCTGAATTTAATCTTTAATATTGCAATATCTTGTTTGGTGTAGTTTCATCTTCTTTAAAAAACTCCTAAAACAATCTCGTCCATTAACACTTAATAAAAATTTAAGAGCCTTAATAACTCTTTGTAGGGATTGATATCACAAACCTTGTAGTTTCCCCCTAGAGTGATACTATACAGGAGGGCAGAGGAGAAAGGCAACCAAAGTCGTGACCTACGAATACCCCAACCCCTAAATGATGGAATGGTTGTCACGTCGGGTGAGATATCCTTTGCTTTATGCCATTAAACTCGAAGTGACAAAGGGGGAGACCCAGACCTATCCTAGAAGGAAAGACCTAAAGCTAAATCACCAGATCAAACTAGAAACATAGAATACGCAAGGTGAAAGTTGTAAACCCTAGATCTAAGGATAAAGCCACAATTTAGGGAATGCTCGAGTGGAGAAGGGTTACAAATGTCGATATTATCACTCAAGCTAATTATCAAGTGGCTTTGTGGATTTGATTGCAAGATCCATAATTTGTGTGTTAATTCAAATGATCAAACTTGAAACCCTAGGGAGATTCGGATGTGAAATTAAGAAAATGCCCTAGGTGGGGTTTGATAATGAATTGAGGCTTCTAACACACTTAGTTTATTGCTTGGATGAGAAGTATGACAGTGTCTGAGATCCAAACAAAACCAAAAACACATAAAACTTCGAAAATTGCTAGTAAGACAAAGGGGGGTGATTTTCCTAGGGGATCAGTGCCACATAAAGATGGGTAAATGGAGTCCAATGATGACGCCTAGGAGGGAGTTTGGGTTTTGGACAATGGCCGTCAAAACCAAAATCGCCAAATTTTGATTTTCTTAGTGAAATATGCCCCGGTGAATTTTCCTACTTTCTACAAGAGGGTTTTCAGTGAAAATTTTTGATGGGAAAAATAAAACGGAGAGAATTTAGCTGAGATACTCACTTGGAGTTTGTAGATGCCTTCCTGGATGATGAGGATTGCCTCCTCATAGATAAAATGGGAAATCTAGACAAGTTCTTAGTCGAATTGCTTTGCTCAATGACCCAAGGCATCCTCTTTACCTGGCACACAAAGGGAAAACCAGTGAGTATGACAAGCAAGATTAGGATCTGCAAAAATAAAAGTAACTAACAGAGAAATGAAGAGTCATAAAGAAGTAATCACTCCCCGTCAGAATCAATCCGAAGCAAGACGTCAGGGTGAGTCCCCCCACCAATGCACCTTCTCCTCAAATCGCCTTCTACCCCTATAGACCGAATTGGATACAAAATGTACAAGAAACTATGCCACGATATCCTCAGTGCAAGAGAAAGACAGTTTCCATCATGATCACATTCAGTCATCTACAAAAGACACAAGTGTTTTATCCCAAAAATATCTCTTTATTCAGAAGTTCCAATGCCAGAGCTCATGGTTTACAATGGGGTCTCTTCTTTATATAGCTTTTGAGGGACGCAAACCTTAACTTACTTTTCATCCAACAATTGAGATTATAACATCACCAATGGTGGAGATCAATTTTACATAGATCAATACATGGATCATCTTGATTAGATCAATGGGGATGCACTTTTTGCCCAAGGACACCTTGTCTAAGTCAAAATACAACACAACATAAGATATAACATTATAATACATCAAGGGGGTCACCTTAAGGGCTCAATTCTCCCTAGGCCCCATTACAACATCATAACATAAGATATATCAATGTAACATAGTCAAGGTGAGGGGCGCCCCATGGGGGATTTCCTCATTGAGAGAGCCAAATACATAATCCTAGACATAAAACTGATTGAAACTGCAGTGGAAGTGTCTGGAGAGCCATAATAAATCACCTGGAGAAATTCCCTTGCCATTTCCTTGACCACACAAGCCAAATCGATTTTTTCAGTGATTTCCTAGTTCATTTTTTGATGGTACATCCTCTGAAAATCATAAAAATCATCATAAATTCATTTAGGTTGAGAACCAGGGCAAACTGACTGTACAGGAATATTTGGAGACATAGTAGAATGGTACTAGTGACTACTTATATCCTCTGGAGCACTATGGAGGCACTACCTTAGGAACTGTGCTTGACTTGGTCAACTAGGTTGACTAGGTCAAAATACCCAAACTGAAGGTGAGATGCTGAACTAAGTTGAACCTGCATGCATCCAAGGTAAGAACTGCTCCAAGATGTATATTAAAATCCAACTTAAATTATGCCTTTCAGAATCACGATGACAATAATAATAATAACCAGTAAGATATACCTGTGTCTTTGAAGAATCATTGAATCTTCTGGAAGTCTCTTGTATATGCCATACTTGCAAAATTTAAACAATTTGCTAGTGTTGGGTGAGGATGGAAAACAAGGCTAAAGTAAAGGGTGATGACCTCTAATTGTTTTTGACCATGTGATCTTTCCGAATGATGACAAATACACACAATCATAATGACATATAGCAATAGGGAATGGTGGTGTCTCACAAATGGATAAAGTACCTAGGCTTGTTTTCTTCATGCTCTAGCAAGTTTCCATTTAAACAAAGATTTAACAATTTGGAACACTAGTCAATCTCCAAAGGCAGGTGCCCTGGAAAACCTTTTGGGCTTCCAGAAAATCACAAAGGCATAACCTTGACAGGTCAGCCCCACCCTATTGCACTGTAGGGGCAAATGAGTTGAACATCATACAATGAATGAGTGCTCATCCTTTGACCATTGACTTTTAAACAACATTTAACTTTCACATAATATAATAGCCATCCTTTAAAAGTAGGTGCCCTGGAAAGCCTTCTAGGCTCCAAAATTGACTGAGGCCTATCCCTATTGCCAGCGAGCATCCATAGCCCCGACGGGTTTGCCTCACCCTGTTGCCCTTGTGGGGGAAAATGAGCCTTAGATCATACAATGGATGAGTGCTCATCCTTTGGCCATTGACTAATTTATAACATTTATACTTTGCATCATTTAGATATAACATTTATGTGTTTCGATGCTTTAGTGTCTAAGGACACTGTTGGGGTGGAGCACAAAGGAAAACCATTCGGTGAACTTGGACACACTGGCCAAGACACATACTTCATAGCCATAGACACAAAAACATGGAGTTTATCATGCACAGGGGTCAAGATGGGGAAAAAGATCGTCAATCTCACAAGTCTCAATCAACAATAGGTCATGGGAGGAAATTAATTATGGGTGAACTGGATGAATGGGGAGAAATGACCATGGAAGCAACATAGCACTTAGGTTTAAAAGTTGTGTAAAGCATGGCGTAAGCAATACTCTTCAACATCATATTCTTTAATCATTCTCAACACAAGTTTACGCATCGGTATACATATAATATAAGCACAGGTCACCACAATAATCATGACATAACAAGTTTAGGTGTTAATATACCTTAGAGAGCAAAATCCAACCAAGGAGCCATATACCTGTCTCTATTTGATATGCCCATCTGAAAACTATGTACCACATATGCTGCTTTGTTCGAATGAACTAGGTCGCCACTTAAGTCATCTCAATGGACAAGGAGATCTCAGTCTTGGCAAGGAAATAATCTGCAACTGCTACTGAACAAAGGCTTTGAATGGCTTAGTTTGTAATGATCCATGCTGTAATCCCATATGGATGCATAGCTCGGAAAAATAAAGAGATCAATCTGTATGCTGCATCATGGTAGCCCAACTGCAATATATATGTGATAGTAGGGACCAACCCCCTTGGCTTCGTTGGGAGTTTGCCTAAAGAGAGGAGTCAGGATCAGGTGATAGCACTTGACTCGAGACTTGCCCACAGGGACACATCGAGCAGCTTGAAGATTTCTGCTGCGCTTCCCCCCAGGTGTGTGTAAGGCGACGACAATGTCAATGGCCACTAAAAAAGGACGGTCGTATTCATTATTTAGAGGTGTGGCAAGTACATAAGCCTGAAAATATCTGATTGACACTGAAATAACCTATGGGATTTAAAAATCATAAGTTATAATCTTTTTCCCATACATTACTGAAAGATGCCAACATAGATCCATTCTAAACGTGGATCTATCAAGCATCGAGAGGCATCCCATTTCTCGAGGTGTTATTTTTTTAATGACATTTTATTTGGATTTACTTTTTTATTTTATGAGTGAATATGGATTTTTTTAATTATTTTTTATTTGGTTTCCCTTTTTTTATTTTTATTTTATGAGATGACATAAAAAAATTAATTACTTTTTATTTTTGGTACATAACGTGAGTTTGTTACGTGTAACGTTACATATCTTCCCCATACTAGGTTGTAAGCACCTCACTAGTCTCATTGCACATATCATTAGTTCGTTATGTGTAACGTTACACATCTCCCCCATATTGAGTTGTAAGCACCTCGCTACTCTTGGTGCACATAACGTTAGTTCATTACATATCTCCCCCATATTGGGTTGTAATCACCTCGCTACTCTCGGTGCAATAAGCACCTCACAACTCTCGGTGCAACAATCACATGAAGCAATATGTCATAAGTGCAACTAACAAGGAGCTTGAATGCAATGCCAAAGGCTCAAGACATGAAAGGAAGAAGAAGAAATACAGAGAATAAGAGAAGTAGAAGATTGAAGGATTCAAGAATCACCGATGAATTGTTCCCTATGTTTCCTTCTCTTAGTATAGTTGAGGCTTGTTCTATTTGTTGTTTTCTTTTCCAAATATAACCTTATTCTGGAGATATCATGCAATACAAAGCTATATAGGAGAAAAACATGCACAAAAAGCATCACAAAAGCAATGTTGAAATATCCCAAAGACGGTGCCTAGTTTAGGTGGTTTGTGAAATTCTCATTACATGGTAATAAGAAGATTTGTACTCCTAAAACCTTAAACCATATTCTAGGATACTGAAATTGATTAACCTTTCTAAACAATAGATTAAAGGATACTAAATATGCATACATCTATCTGAAAACATGAACAATAAACACAAATCTACATCAACCAATCACTTCACTCTCTATTAACTTTGAAAGAATTAATTACAATGCAACAAACTCAAAACTAATCAACCCAGTGGTGCACCTCGTGTCTCCTCTATAGACCAAGAGCTAAGGGGAATACAATGAACCTAGACATACTAAGTGGTGCACCTCCCTAGATGAGGTAAAATCCTAACCCTAGGCGTCTAGGAGAGTGCCCCCTCATGCATGGATAAGATACTTCGAATAGAACGCCCATTGCTAGAGAGGAAATGTGCAGGCACCTCCAATATTGGAACTCGTGTCCTCCTAGAATAGATGAATCTCCTCCTAGAAAAGATGAATCTCACATACAATATGCCTTCCTAACTTGGGAACTATGTATTCATAAAGATAGTGCATGCATGCATTCTAATCACTGTTTTCCTACTAAATTGTTGCATCTCCTTACACAGTACTCTAAAGTTGTGCCATCCATAACTCCATTGCCATCATTGCTACATAGGAATCAAGGATGCTTGGATCTATTGAGTGCGCCAATGCTAAAGGAGAATAATTGTTGATCAGCTAGGTAAAATCTAACACTCCCTCTTTGCGAGGAAGGTGTTTTCCACCAATCCAAGTCTCTTCCTCAACATCTCAAACTCGCCTTAGTCAAGGGCATTGTCAAAATTTATGCCATTTGCGATTGTGAAGGAACATACTTAAGAACCATTCCTCCCTTTTGAACTCTATTTTGATAGATGGCATCGAATGTCAATGTGCTTGGAGAAATCATGAAACATTGGATTCTTAGAGAGTTTGATGCAATTTTGATTTTTGTAATAAACAACAGTGGGCTCCAACATTTCATTAGCCAATTTTGCTATCAACTTCTAAAGCTAGATGGCCTCAAAACAAGCAATTGAAGTTACCGTGTACTCTGTGCTTGCTCAATTGAGTGCAACAGTTGCTTGCTTCCTAGGACCTGCTGAACCAGAAATCATACTTGTGGTCAAGATGAAACAAATTCTGGAAGTGTTCTTCCTAGAACTAGCATTTCTTGCGTTCGTAGAATCAACAAAACCATGCAACAACAACTCAACATCTCCCACATACCTCATGCTGCAATGAATTGTCCCCTTCAAGTATCTAATCACATGCCTCACAGCGATCCAATGAATTTGTCGAGATTCAACGATGAACTAGCCCAAAGTATTCATTGCAAAACATATTAGGCCTGGTATTCACAAGATACATCAAGGAAGCAATCATTGTTGAGATTTGTATCTCGGGATGTCCTTCATGTGCTGATGCCTAGGTTGAAGGTTCATTATCAGTATAGGAATTGATGTAGTGTGGAGAAACACTCTACCAGTTGACATGGATCCGGTGATGTAGACATGCAGAGGTTTGGAAGACTTCTACCACCAGCATGCGAGGAATGCAGGGATGCACCATTTTTTAATGCAATAGTGTGATTTGCATGATGCATGTGCATGTGCATGAAAGTGAATTAGGGTTGTGGAACCTGTTATCACGGATCTTGTAGTTGCCCTGATAGATAAATCCAATACTGGATGGCAGAGGGGACATGCAACCAAAGCTGTGACCTACGAAAACCCTAACCCCCAAAAGATGGATGGTTGTCACGTCGGTTAGAGATTCCTTCACTTTATGCCACTGAATGCCCAAGTGACAATGGGGGAGACCCGATCTTGTCCTGAAAGGACAGATCTAAAACCAATCACTAGATCAAGCCAAAAGAGTGAATACATAAGGTGAGAGCTGGTAACCCTAGATTTAAGGGATAAGCCACAATTTAATGAATATTCGAGTACGGGTGTTTAAGGAATAGGGGAATGTTACTCGAATCAATCAGATCAGTGACTTATTAGAGTTAAAACAGATCTAGGGTTGGTGTGTTCGTTCAAATGATCAGACATGGGACCCTAAGGGGATTTAATCAGAAATATGGGAAATACCCAAGATGAGGTGAATTTAATAAAATTAAGGCTTCAACACACCTATTTAGGTAAAAGGTTTCAACAATAAAAATACCCAACAGAAACTGGAACAAAAATAGAGGAAATTGACTAGCAAGCCAAACAGGGGCATTTTCTCCTAGACTGAAACTAGTGCTTGGAGATGGATGCAGGAGTCCAAGCTTGACGTTTTTGAGGGAGAGGAGGTTTTTCGGTATTCCGGACAAAACCCAGATCGCCAAATTTGCCAATACCCGGTGCAAATTGGTCTGGTGATTTTCCTACTACTAAATGAGGTTTTTTTTAATGCAGTATGTGATGGGAAATGCATGCAGAAAATAAAAGAAGAGGAAAATACCTGAGATGTATCTGGATTTTGCAGACGACTTCTGAAATGATGAAGAATGTCACATTCCTGATCAAATGAACGTTTTCGGAGTAGATCCTGACAGAGTTGAGCTTCAACCACTCACTCTAGTGCCCCCTTCTACTTGCCAAACCAGAGAAAATCAAATGGTAAGGAAAACGAACGAGATTTGCAAGATAAAGAAAGGATAGGCAGTAAAATTTCATAAGAAAGAGTTACTCCCTGAATCAGACACCCGAAAGCGGAGACGAGGCGAGTTTCCCCACAGCTGCGTCCTCTCTAGCGCGCCTCTTTAGCCTGCAGAAAATGGGTAAAGGAAAAATGCAAGATATGTCCCGAACAATGCTCAGTATAGAAGAGTGGGAATGCCAATCATCAAAACATCAGATCAATTCCACAAAATACACAGAGAGTAATCCTAGTCAAATTTTCTTTATTCAAATTTCGGTGCCAGAGTTCATGAATACAATGGGGGGGTCACCTCTCTTAAATAATTTGAGAGAGACGTAAACCCTAACTCACTTTTACATCCAACGGTGGAGATTAAAATATCATCAACGGTGGAGATGAACAATACATAGATCAATACATGGATCAAGTGACTAAGTCAAAGAGGGGCCACACATTGCTCAAGGACGCCTCTCTAAAGTGAAAGTCACATTATAACATAAGATGTGGCATGATAATACATAGAAGGGGGTCACTAGGGGCTTAATTCACCCTAGGCCCCTTTACAACTTCATAATAAATTATATAACAATGAAATACATCAATGGCCAAGTTGAGGGGGCACCCCTTGGGGGGCTTTCATCACTGGTTGAGCCAATATAAAATAATCCGGACATCTGTTGACTAAAAACTGCTGGAGGACTGTCCGATATGCTGAGAGACATCATCTGTCAAAATTCCAAGCCATTTCTTCGACCCAGGAGGCCAAATTGATCTTTTCAATGATTTTTCTAGTTCATTTTTGCTAGTACAATCTTTGTAAAAATGATAAATCCACCATAACTTTGTATAGGGTGAAAATTGGGGCAAACTGACTGCTCTGGATGATCCAGAGACATAGAAGAATGGTATAAGTGACTACTCATACCCCGTGGAGCACTGCTCTGCTCTAGGAGAACCAAACATATTGCCATATGGAATAAAATTTGATCATTTGGCCAATAATTAAGTGATAATAATCACTCATCAGGAGAACCGGGGCCAAACTCTCAAAACTGAAACTGCAGTATTGGTCCTGAGCATGTCTGGAACAAATATAGACCATGTTGCATTTTGAGTCGCTGCCTTGGGAACCGTGTTTGACTTGGTCAAACTGGGTTGGCCAGGTCAAAGTACCCAAACTGAAGGTGAGAAACTGTATCAATATGATCCTGTAAGCATCCAAGGTAAGAAATGCTCCAATAATGTATATCAAAGCCAAGCTTAATCAGTTGTTCATAATCATGGTGACATAATAATAATAATAGTAAGATATACTTGTGCTTTTGAAGAATCTTGGAACTTTTCTGGAAGTCTGCTTATCCATGCCATACTTACAAAGGGTAACCAATGTGCTACTGCTGGGTGAGGATGGACAACAAGGCCGAGGCAAAGGGTAATGACTTTTGACTAACTTTGACTTTGTGATTTATCCGAATAATGACAAGTACACACAACCAAAGTGACATATGCATGATAGATTGAACAATAGGGAATGGTGGTGTCTCACAAGTGGATGAGCTGATATGAAAAGTGTCCATTCAACCTTAACAATCATGTCTACGACTCACATCCAAGCTTGAAGATCAAGCTTCGTGAGGATCTTTTCTAGGACCCTTGCGTTGAGTACACAAGAAACTATAGTGAAGAAATCTTAGGGGACATTTAGAATTAGCTGTCCCTTACCCCATCTCACATCAAAGCCCGTAGGCTCCGTGAGGAATTAACCATTACATTTCAATCAGATGGCCAACAGTCTTTAGATTTAGCATTTGTTTATCCACTGCTTTATTTGGGCCTTTAACCATTTCACTTCATAGCCTTTATGATTTGTGTCTAAAGACATAGTTTGCAATTTCATTTGCAGGTTTGCATTTCATAATATATAACATATAGATCATAATGCATGTAATGATGGTAGACATTTTGCTTCCAGTTTTAGCTGACAACTTCTTGGGCAACTAGGGGGAATATCCACAGTTAGGACCAAACATCGTGGGAAACCGACCAGAGAAGTCAAGGCTTCAAAACCAGCTCACCTAAGCTCAGGAACCAACACCAGTGGGTTCTCCTAGCCCAGAAGGATCAATGCTTCGACAAGTTTTGTTGCACAACTTAGAGCCAAGCCACAAAACAACATGGGATCCATCATGCACAGAGGTCAAAATAGGGAAAAGATCTTCAATCTGACAAGTCTCAAACAGTCTAAGTCATAGGATAAGCTTACAATGGATGAAACTGAATGGACGGGGGCAAGTGATAAATTGAACCAACCTAGCACTAAGGTTTACTATTTGTATGAGCATGGCATGAGCAATAGTCTTCACATCAAGTCCCTTGATTAGTCATAACACAGGTTACAACAACAATAGATATAAGCATAGGTCACCATAATCATCCTAACCTAATAAGCATAGGTGTCTGACATACATCATAGAGCAAAATCAAACCAAGGAAGTGTATACCTGATCTCACCAAATATACTTGTCTCCAACTGATAAGCCCCTCTATGTGTGTACCAACTTTGATCTGCTGCTCTACTACTAGATCATCACCAAAAGCGTCTCAATGGACTCCTGAATCTCAGTCCTGGTAAGGAAAATATGATGAACAAGGCTTTGGAAAGGCTGTAGCTGTAAGGATCCATGCTAATACCCCATATAAACATAGCCCAGAATAGAAAAAGAAACAAGTCTGTATGCTGCATCATGGAAGCCTAGCTGCAAATGTAAATGTGATAACAGAACCCTAATCTCACCATAAGTTATTAAACGGTTGCAGAGGGTAAAAGAAAAGTGTCTTCTTGAGCAATTGTGGAGTAGTGAGTTCATCTACACAGGTTGAGTGAATCAATGCATGAGGACGGCGAATCACTACATGAGAGGGGGCACATTCTTGAGTAAAGAAGGGCACATTCTAGAGTAGAGAAAGGGAGCAAATCTGAGAGAGATTGTGCACACTTGATATAAGGTAGAGAGGATCCACCTAAGGCATTAGATTCATTAGTTGAGGGCTTAGAGATTGAGCACACAACAAGACAAGTGAATTCTTGCATGAGAGAGCACGAATGCTTGCATGAGCAGTCAAAGGGCACATTCTTGAGAAGAGAAGAGCACCATCTAATAGAGGAAGGGAGGAGATCTGAGAGGGATTGAGCACACTTCATTTGAGGCCGAGGGAGAATCCATTGGAGGCTGAGACTACTTTTGAGATAGATTGGATTCATCAACAGAGAGATCACAGATTGATCTGACAAAGAGGGGGCACATTTTTTGAGAGGAAGAGACACACTTTCCTATGTTGAATTTTTATACCTTGGGAGTTGTTCCCCTAGGTGACTTTTGCCTAAGTCACTAGAAAAAGGGGTTTTGTCACTTGGGCTTTATATTAATGACTTGAGATGAACATTAAATGCACTTTAGAGATTAAAGTGTACTTTAAGTAAAAATTTAAAAAATGAGTGAATTAATTTTTAAATTGTGGAGAAAAGTGATTTTATCACAACCACTCATCTAATCTACTCTGGGCCCTTGGATTAGATGGCTTTTCACTCACCCACCCATTTCTACCTAAAAGGTAAATTTTCCAAGTGAAGAGGCACTTTTTTGCATTTTGTGAGAGAGGTCGATTTTTTTGAGGAAGAGGAAAACACAGGCGAGGCATTTTCTCTTGGCACGAAAATCGAGGTGAAGGTACAACAAGCAGGGGCACAAAAATTGAGGCAACAGTGAGCCTTTATTGCAGCGGTACCGTACTATCTGTATAGTACAGATTCAGTCTGTACAGGGCACAAAAACTGAGGCAGTGAAGTTTGGCACAAAAATCGAGGCAAGTACAACCGACATGAATTCCAAGGCAAAACCGTACAGTACAGGCTGTACAGCATGTCCGTACAGCAGCCGTACAGTCCTCTAGCAGCACGGAAATTGAGGAGGGTGCAGACAAAAAATTTTCGAGTTTGGAATTTTTGAGTATGGCACAAAATTCGAGGCAGAATTTTTATCTTTCGGTTGAGATAAGTTGTGATTGATTTTTTGGTCTACTGCTGTATTTTTGAAAGATACATAAAGATTCTCTCTCACAGGTTTTCCCTGGAGGTTGGGGTTTTTCCTGGATCATTGGACTAAAATTCCTGAATCTGGATATTTACGTGTGAATGTGTTTTAATTGCTGCTCATAAAAGTTGTAGAAATTCTTCTTGTGTTTCAGTCCTATATTGTTTATGAGAAATTATCTAATTTGCATCAGAATGTTAAATTGGGTTGGGCATTAAACAATGTTAAAAACGGAGTTTGAAACCGGGTTGGGAGAGTGCTGAAAATTCTACATGGTATCAGAGCTTTGTTAGAGAAAGAGCAGATTTTACACGGTGAAAGATTTCAGACCTTCAGTGATTTCTTTTGTCAGTGAGCAGCAACTTGTTGAGACTTGAACTTTGCAGAGAAAATGGCAACATGACTTAGGTTGGAGGATAGGCTTGATGGGGCTGGGAATTTTGTCCCGTGGAAAGCTAGGCTAGTGCTTATATTGGAGGAAAATGAGTTATGGGATGAGGTGGTTTACAACACTACATCAAATCCTATTGTAGTACCTGCTTCCACCGATGCTCAAGCACTTTCTGCCTTCAACAAGAAGGACATAAAGGCTAGAAGAATTATCCTAGATGCAGTTAAAGACCATGTAATCCTACACATTTCTAGTAAAACTCATGCATATCAGATGTGGGATGCTTTGACCAGTTTGTTTCAAAGCTCAAATGAAAATAGGAAGATGGTTTTGAGAGAAGTTTAAAAGTATCAAGATGGCCAAAGATGAGGGTGTGATTTCCTACCTTATTAGGATCTCTCAGGTGAGAGATGAGCTTGCAGCAGTGGGGGAGGTTGTTCTTGGTTCGGAGCTAGTGCAGACAACTTTGAATGGGGTTGCAAAGCCTTGGGCTGTTTTTGTGGAGGCTATAGTTTCTAGGGAGAACTTGCCTACTTGGGACAGGACTTGGGATGATTTTGTTCAAGAGGAGACCCGGAGAGGTCTTGTGCAGGGCAACTCCTCTACTAGCAGGGAGGATGAGGAGAATGTGGCATTGACCGCGAAGGGAAAGAAGAAGTTCAAGAAGGGCCCCAAGAAGGGTGGGGCTAAGCAGTAGGATGGACAGAAGAAGGACTTGAGCACTGTAAAGTGCTTTGCTTGTCAGAAGTTTGGGCACTATGCTGGACAATGTCCCCAGAAGAAGAAGAGGAAGTAGCAACAGACAACAGCTTCTGTAGAGGTTGAGGAGTTTACAACTAGATTTGAGAGAGAGTTTTCTCTTTGTACTGGGCATGTTGATAGAGAGAGAGCATCTATCATCACTAGTGCAAACATTGATATTGAGAGGGAGTATTCCTTGTTGACTGGCCATTCTTTGAGTGCATCCACCACTAGCACGTGGTATATTGATAGTGGAGCTTCAAGCCACATGACAGGTGCTCGAGAGATGTCCTTCGTGTTGATGTAATTGTAACTTCGGAATGTATTCACTTGTATATCTTATGTATTGTACCCAACGTTGTCAAAACCGGACTGGAACCGGCAAAACCGACCGGTCAGCCTGGTTCCGGTGGGTTTTCGGTCTGAATTGGAGGACCTAACTGTTTTGGGCCGGTTTGATACCGAACCGACCGGACTGGTCCACGAACCGCTCGGTTCGGTATCAAACCGGTCCAAAACCGGTTTTCCGAGGAAACCGACCGGTTTGTACAGGGCCGTACAGATACCAAAAAAGAGGTTTTTTTATTTTATTTTTTGGTTGAATAAATGAAGGTTAGGATTTGATTGAGTCACCTTAGGTGTTTCATGCATGTGACCAAATACATTGTCTCTTACACTATAAAAGGGACCTTGGTGTTCACCAGTGTTGGTTGGCAAGTTCTAGTTTTGAGCTACAGCAGTGTACTTTTCTTCTTTTTAGTAAAGAGAAGATAATTGTAATATTGAGTGTTCTGCATTCTGTATTTGCAGTTTGTAATTTCCAGCAGCGTATGTTTGTAGACTAACATATGCAGATATTGCTGTTTCGATTGAAAATTTTAGTTTTTAAACTAACTAGGTTTAGGTTAATTTATCAGCATGAAGAATCTGAGTGTTCTGCATTCTGTATTTGCAGTTTGTAATTTCCAGCAGCGTATGTTTGTAGACTAACATATGCAGATATTGCTGTTTCGATTGAAAATTTTAGTTTTTAAACTAACTAGGTTTAGGTTAATTTATCAGCATGAAGAATCTGCTTGCCATGGCCGAAACTTTAACACCATCAATGCAAGGCAGACAGTTACACAAGGAAATATAGCCATCTTCAGTAAGAACATGATTCATGCAACCTGTACTACAGTTATACACATGAGCTCAGTTTTGTTCTTTCAAATACAAATAATCTGCAAATATACCATGCAAAGTAAAACTTGCTCAATTTATAATTTGTATCTGCATAAGGCATTACTAAATGCACAAAATCACCTGGCATGTGAACAGTATTGAATCCATCAAGCTTTCTGAATGCTTAGCACCCCAGTACAAATGCTAGAACATTGCAAACAAACAAAGCTTATAATTGACCAAAATATTGAAGTTGAAGCCATACACTTAGTCAAGATTCCTTTGTAAATACAATCTGCAAAGGAATTTACAAAGTGCCGAACCCAAAAACAAAATGACAAATTGTAACAGTTCCAATTCCGAAGTGAAAATAGTCAAAAAATAATACAAAGTGAAAATAACTGGACTTCAGTCAAGTTTCTCTAGTAGCTAGCTTATTTGTTGCACTCAGCATCAAATGACGCAAAACATGTTGCTTATAGAAACTGAAACATGAAGCACATAGACAACTATATTCACTTGGACAATGAACATTCCTAACATGTCTTAACAGGACCTCCTGAAGAATGAAAGCATCCTTTCTATGTCTTGAAAGTTGACACGAGCTCCTTTTTTTGTCTTTAAATTTTTTTTTTTAAATATTGATGTGCATCCAACTCACATGGATGCACATGAATATTTAAAAAAAAATAAAATTTGAATATTTTATGTATTTTTGGTGGACCGGTTTTATGATCCGGGTTTTTCTCCGGTTTCTGACCGGTTCCGGTTTTGAGGGTCGGCCGATTCGTCCATCGGTTCGGTTTTTGTAACTTTGATTGTACCCCGATGTTTATTCTGGGAAGTGTCTGTAATGTATTTGAGTCATGTCATGCCTCGATGTTCCTATCGGGAGATTCAATAATGTAAACAAGTCATGTAAAGTCATTGTGGGTAACCCTCCTATTGATCAAGGGTTAAAGTCCCTGCAGTTGTGGGGCCCTAGGGTTATTAGACTCTCCTAGAGAAGTCGGCCCTAGTGAGTTATTGTCAAGTCGAGAATTAGTATAAATAGAGAGTGAGCCTTGTTGATGTAATTGTAACTTCGGAATGTATTCACTTGTATTTCTTATCTATTGTAACCCGATGTTTATTCCGGGATGTTATCATGTTATGTCACACCCCGATGTTCCGATCGGGAGAATCAATAATGTAAACAAGTCATGTCAAGTCATAGTGGATAACCCTCCGATTGTCTAAGGGTTAAAGTCCTTGCAGTTCCGGGGCACTAGGGTTATTAGACTCTCCAAGTAGAGGTCGGCCCTAGTAGGGTTTTAGTCATGTCGAGATTAGTATAAATAGAGAGCTGGACTCTCTATTTAGAACACATCACTCACACACTCAAGTGTAGCTCATAGTTGAGGAAGGAGAAGACACTGGGGCTAGACAAGAAGAAGATTACTGCTGTCGGGAGTGCATCTTATTGTTTTGGGGTTTTACATTTTGTGCTGATTCTATCTCTAAGGAAGTTGCGGGGTTTTCTCCATTTATGGTTTCCCTGATGAAAAACACTGTGTTCATTGTCTCTTGTGTTTGATTGCTGTACTTGTTGTTCTCTCAGTAAAGATCCTAACATAATGCTAGCTTGAATGTTGAAAAACTAACATGGTATCAGAGCTAACCTGAGAAGAAGACACTGTGCAGTTGCGGGAACTGGGCTTCCTACTTTGTGGATTTCTCTCCACATATTTTCAGCAAAAGTAAGGTGGAATAACTCTCCTCCTTAGGGCGCATCTTTCTGTTGAAGCAGAATCCAATTCTGAGGTTTTTCAGTTTTGGACCTATCACTACTGCGGGAAATTAGGGCTTTTCACAGAAGAGGAATTTTTCAGTGAGCCCAGGCCTGGATTGATCTCCTCCCCAAAGTCGAAGTTAGGGATAAATTTCAAGGCATTTGGGTGGACAGAACTCCGGAAAAGCAAAACCCTAATTTGCTCTTGAACCAGCTCTGCAGGATTTCAGCTCAAGTTTCAGATCCGACATCTTGAACCTGGTAAGATCTAAAATCTTTTGTATTTCCATTTGAGGTTCTCAATTAAGATGTCTCATCATACCAAGCTTGATGAAAAGCTTGAGGGAGCTGATAACTTCCGAGCTTGGAAGTATAGGATCTCCCTGGTCCTGGAAGAGAATGAGTTGGACTCCTACATCCATGAGGAGGTTCTAGTTCCAGAGGGATATGAGGCTAAGGCCTTGCATAAGAAGAAGTTGGTTATGGCAAAGAGAATCATTGCTGATTCTATCAAGGACCATCTCATACCACAGGTGTCCTCCCTAAAGACACTTAAAGCTATGTTTGATGCCCTAACCAAATTGTTTGAAGGGAAGAACATAAACCGGAAGATGACTCTGAGAAACCAACTAAAGAATGTGAAGATTCAGAATGCAGAAACAATCCATTCGTACTTCACAAGAGTTTCTCAAATCAAGGAATAACTAGAAGCTGTTGATGAAGAAGTGGAAAATGCAGAGATTGTGATGACTACCTTGAATGGCCTTCCTAGGTCATGGGATTCTTTCATCCAAGGAATCTGTGCTAGAAAGAAGTTAGTCAAGTTCAATAGACTATGGGAAGAGTGTTCTCAACACGTTCTCAAGAAGAAGCTCGGATAGCAACTCGAGAAGAAAAGATGGGAAGTGAAGATCAAGC
This sequence comes from Pseudotsuga menziesii, assembly GCA_001517045.1. Taxonomy (NCBI): domain Eukaryota; kingdom Viridiplantae; phylum Streptophyta; class Pinopsida; order Pinales; family Pinaceae; genus Pseudotsuga; species Pseudotsuga menziesii. The sequence goes on from LPNX011012881.1 coordinate 87,227, forward strand.
TCTCACGGCATACTCCAAATCACATTCCAAGTCAACCAAAAGAAGATCTCATAGCTCCAGAGGTAAGCACTCTCACAAAGATAACACTAGAAAAGATTTATCTAGGATCATATGTTATACATGTGATGAAGCAGGACACTATGCAAGGAATTGTCCTAAGAAACAGAAACTAATGAAGAGGAGCAACAAAAGAAGACATCATGCTCTTGCTGCAGAGGATGATGAACCATCCAAGAAGAGATCCAGCTATGAAAGTGAAGATTCTTCAAGCGAGGATGAATATGTTCTGATCTCCGCTCTCATAGGTAACATTACTCATGGAAGTGATGATTGGCTTATAGACAGTGGGGCCTCCAAACATATGACTGGATTCAAGGAATCCTTTGTCAGACTGTCAGAACATGAATCACCTCACAAGGTGAAGCTAGGAGATGACTACCAATATCCAATAAAAGGTAGTGGGGAATCTTCCTATAAGCTAGACTCTGGAAAGTCTCTAACAATGAAAGAAGTATTGTTTGTGCCAGGACTCAAGAAGAACCTTCTCTCCATATCAGCATTAGATGCAAAAGGAATGCGGGTTGCATTCATAGATGGTCAAGTCATCATGTGGCCAAAAGGAAAGACTATCGATGATGCGGTAGTGATTGGAGAACAAGAAGGAGGTTTGTACAAATTGAAGGGCCATCCAGAACAAGCCTTGGTCCATGACACAGTAGAGCCAAGTGAACTTTGGCATAGAAGGCTTGCTACAGAGCACTACCTATTGCAAGCAAAGCTGTTGAAGGTCTTCCAGAAATCCAAGCAAAACATGATGGGGTCTGCAAAGGATGTGCGAAAGGAAAGAATACAAAGAAGACATTTCCAAGTAGCGAAAGCAAAGCAAAAGGAATCTTGGAAATCATCCACTCCGATGTATGCGGTCCTATGTCATCAAACTCTCTAAGCGGGTATGCATATTATGTTTCTTTTATTGATGATTTTTCTAGGAAGACATGGGTTTACTTCATGAAGAACATAGACGAAGTATTCAGTAAGTTCAAGGAATTCAAAGCCTTGATCGAGAACCATATTGAAAAGAAGATCAAGACCTTTCGATCATATAATGGTGGAGAATTCACTTCAAATGAATTTAAAGAGCTATGCAAAGAATCAGGGATTAAGAGGGAGTTGTCCACTCCTTACAATCCACAACAGAATGGGATTGCAGAGAGAAAGAATAGAACTATCATGGAAGCTGCAAGAGCAATGCTTCATGATCAAGATCTTCCTATGCATCTTTGGGCGGAAGCTGCTAGAACAGCGGTGTATGTACAGAACCGTACTCCACATAGAGTACTCGAGAACAAGACTCCTGAAGAAGTCTTCTCCGGCAAGAAACCAGAAGTCAACCATCTTAGAATATTCGGCTGTTCTATGTACATCCACATTCCAAAAGAGAAGAGGACTAAATTAGATCCTTCGGGAAAGAAGGGTATATTTGTGGGATACTCTGAAAGCTTGAAGGCATACATAATATATTTCCCAGGATACAAGAAGATTGACATCAGCAGGGATGTGACATTTGATGAAGACACAGCTTACAACAAATCCAAAAAGAGACCTGCTGAAGAACATAAAGAAGTAGAAGCACCCAGAATTCATGATACAACCATGAATGAAGAAACTCAAGAAGAAGATCGAGAATTTGAAGAACCACAAAGACCTGTAGATCTACCTCTGGAGAAGAATCCTCATAAGAGGAAACCTGCTTGGGTACGAGAACTTATCCAAGGTGCGGAAAGATATGGGGCTCCAGAAGAGAATCACAGAGAAAGAAAGAGGACTAGATCCTGCTCTGGGTATGTAGCTTTACTATGTGATTTCATTGATAAAGAACCTTGTAGTTATGAAGAAGCGGCAGAACGAAGAGAATGGAAGGATGCTATGATCGAAGAATACCAATTGATCATGAATAATGATGTTTGGGATGTTGTCCCAAGACCAGACGGGAAATCAGTTGTAACTTCCAAATGGATCTACAAGATCAAACATGCTGCAGACGATAGCATTGAAAAATACAAGGCAAGATTTGTGGCTCGGGGTTTCTCTCAAAAGGAAGGAATAGACTATGAAGAAACCTTTGCACTTGTAGCCAGATACACTTCCATCAGATCAGTACTTGCTTTGGCTGCAGTGATGAAATGGAATATACACCAGATGGATGTCAAGACTGCTTTCTTGAATGGTGTAGTAGAAGAGGAAGTGTATGTAGAACAACCACTCAGTTTTGAGACACATGACAGGGAGTCTCATGTATGCAGATTGAAGAAAGCCTTGTACGGTTTGAAACAGGCACCCAGGACCTGGTACGGCATAATTGACAGCTTTCTATCCAGTTTGGGCTTTACCAAGAGTAAAGCAGATTCCAACCTTTACTACAAGGTTGAAGATGGCAACCCAGTGATGCTTCTACTATATGTAGATGATCTGTTTGTAACAGGGATGGATGGGTTGATTGCTGATACGAAGAGAAAGCTTGCTACCGAGTTCGAGATGAAGGACTTGGGTATGAGGCATTATTTTCTAGGTATGGAGGTGTGGCAGAGTGCGGATGGAATCTTCCTTGGACAAGGGAAGTATGCGGTAGAGCTCTTGAAGAGGTTTGGGATGATGGACTGCAAGACTATGGCCACACCTATGGCATCGAACCTGAAGCTATTGAGCGATGCTTCATCAGAGTCGGTTGATGCTACGATGTATCATTAGATGATTGGGTCATTGATGTACCTGACGAACATGAGACCAAACATTTGCTTTGCTGTGAACACCTTGAGCCAGTTCTTGACAGATCCGATAAATGTTCACTTGATTGCTGCAAAGCATATTCTGAGGTACCTGAGGGGTACAGTTGATTATGGGCTCAAGTGCGATGCAAATCAAAGGATTAACCTGGAGGGTTATGTTGATTCAGATTGGGCACGCAGTGCCATCGATAGGAAGAGCACTTCAAGGTGTTGCTTCAGTATTGGGATCAGGTGTGATCTCTTGGTTTAGCAAGAAGCAATCCTGTGTGGCATTGAGTACAGCTGAAGCAGAGTATGTCGCAGCTTGTTCAACTAGTTGTGAGGCAGTATGGTTGCGGAAGCTACTGTCTGATTTATTTGATCTCTAGATGGATGCTACTTGTATACATTGTGACAACCAGAGTTGCGTGAAGTTGTCAGAGAATCCAGTGTTCCATGACAAGTCGAAGCACATCGAGATCAAGTATCACTATATCGGGGATATGGTGCAGAGAGGAGCAGTGAAGCTCCAGTATGTTGCGACGGAGGAACAAATAGCTGATGTGTTGACGAAGCCATTGGCCAGAGTGAAGTTTGAGTACTTCAGGGAGAAGCTTGGTGTTCTCCAGATCGAGGTTTCTTCCAAGGGAAAGTAATGAGTCCCAAAGCCATTCTGACGAGCAAGTCAGATGTAAGGGCTGAGCCATTCTGTCATGGTGAGGGGATTCAGTTCCTTCCATGTCAGATATGAGTGCTGAGATTCATAGCCATTTTGACGAGCAGGTCAGATGTAAGGGCTGAGCCATTCTGTCATGGTGAGAGGATTTAGTTCCTTCCATGTCAGATATGAGTGCTGAGATTCATAGCCATTTTGACGAGCAGGTCAGATGTAAGGGCTGAGCCATTCTGTCATGGTGAGAGGATTCAGTTCCTTCCATGTCAGATGTCAGTGTAGGCCATTCTAGCGAGGGTGTAGGATTTGGTTCCTACCAGGTCAGATATAAGGGCAACTGCCATTCTCCGGGAGAATGGAGGCACCTGGTTCGTTACCAGGTAGCTCAGTCTGGGACTGGGGGCCTTTCTGGCGAGGGTGGAGGATTTAGTTCATTCCAGGTCAGATGTGAATGCAAGCCTTTCTGGCGAGGGTGGAGGACTTGTTTCCTTCCAGGTTAGATATAAGTGCTGAAGCCTTTTCACAGATGATAGTGATGTCCTGTCATGCTGGTGAATGTGAGTGCTGGGCCTTTCTGATGTGATTGTAGGTTTCTACATGATCAGATGTGAGTGCTGGGCGTGCCTTTTTGACGAGTAGGTCAGATGTAAGTGCTGGGCGAAGACCTACATGGGCGAAGACCTACATGATGGCTAGGCCTACAACCAACATGAAAGAAGGCTGGCTCTGTAGAACTTCCTATGACGAGATATCACACATGATGATGACCAGATGAGACCCAGATCGAGCTATGATCCAGATCCAGTTATGATGACTCCGAGAGATCCAGATCGAGTGATGATCTAGATCCAGTAGTGATGATCCAGATCGAGTGATGATCCAGATCCAGTGATGATGATCTAGATCGAGTGATGATCCAGATCCATCAGTGATGATCCAGATCGAGTGATGATCCAGATTTAGTGATGATGATCCAGATTCAGTGATGATGATCCAGTGACGATGTTCCAGATCGAGTATGATCCAGTGACGATGATCTAGATCAAGTGATGATCTAGATCCAGATGAAAGATGACTTGAAGATGAAGATAACTTGAAGATGCAGATGACGAGAAGAACCAGAGAAGAAGTCCAGTGATGAAAATTGTGTCGAGAGAATACCTTCCTAGTTAAGAGGGAGTGTTGATGTAATTGTAACTTCAGAATGTATTCACTTGTATTTCTTATCTATTGTAACCCGATGTTTATTCCGGGATGTTATCATGTTATGTCACACCTCGATGTTCCGATCGGGAGAATCAATAATGTAAACAAGTCATGTCAAGTCATAATGGATAACCCTCCGATTGTCTAAGGGTTAAAGTCCCCGCAGTTCCGGGGCACTAGGGTTATTAGACTCTCCAAGTAGAGGTTGGCCCTAGTAGGGTTTTAGTCATGTCGAGATTAGTATAAATAGAGAGCTGGACTCTCTATTTAGAACACATAACTCACACACTCAAGTGTAGCGTATAGTTGAGGAAGGAGAAGACACTGGGGCTAGACAAGAAGAAGATTACTGCTGTCGGGAGTGCATCTTACTGTTTTGGGGTTTTACCTTTTGTGCTGATTCTATCTCTGAGGAAGTTGCGGGTTTTCTCCATTTATGGTTTCCCCGATGAAAAACACTGTGTTCATTGTCTCTTGTGTTTGATTGCTGTACTTGTTGTTCTCTCAGTAAAGATCCTAACA
>LPNX011012881.1:102187-141384 GCA_001517045.1 Pseudotsuga menziesii
TTTCAGAGGATGACTATGCCTATGACTATGAGGACATTGAGGAGGAGGTTGATACTCATTTGCAGCGCCGACCAGCTCCAGGTGGCCCACCACCTCCACAGAGTCATACAGTTGGGACTGGGAGGAGAGTGAGACAGCTCACATTCGCCTCCCCCTCATCCACAGCATCTACTCCAGCAGTTGGAGGTTCTAGTTCCACCCCAGGCTCATCTGGACCACCTCCACGACCACCGGCACCTACTGCTTCTAGAGGAAGAGTGGTGCCATAGCCAGTGCCCTTGACCTGTAAAAGGGGTAGATTGATTAGAGGATCATCCTCAGGGAGTCGATGACTTGATTCCTATTTTTATCATTGTACTATACTATCATACTATGTTGGTGTCCTATGTCTAGACTCTATACACTATGATTCTACATGCCTCATGAGTCATGACTCATGATGATTCATCTCTTGAGAGACATTTATTTTGATCATTTAATGTGATGTTCTATCATTCCATCAAGAACATATTTCACTATTTTCAGTTTATAGTCGATATATGATCATGATCCACCATTTGACATATTATGCATCTTATATATGAGTTGTATTTTAATATTTATGTGGAAATGTGTTTATTTGATGTTGTTGTTGCTTTAGATGTTTAAAAAAATTGAAAAAAAATGTTTATTTTTGTATTTTTTAATGCGAAACGACATTTGCTGATATTTTCCGATATTTTCGCCGTTGCTGCCGATAAGTTTCATTCCGGACCCTCGGCGATATATTCGCCGACACGATATATGTAACTATGCTTGACAGTACCATACACTCCTGAGCAGAATGGAGTGGCAGAGAGGAAGAACGGATCTATTGTTGGAGCAGCGAGAGCCATGTTACATGATCGGTCACTTCCTTTCTTCCTTTGGGTAGAGGCATGTAGTACAGCTGTATACCTTCATAATAGGAGACCCCATCATGCCTTTGGGAACAAGACTCCCGAGGAGAGTTTCACAGGAAAGAAGCCTGAGGTGAGTCATTTTTGGATATTTGGTTGCCTGACTTTTTCACATGTCCCTTATGAGAAGAGGACAAAGCTTGAGCCCACAACAGAGAGATGCATCTTTGTGGGGTATGATGAGGCTTCGAAGGCCTTCTGCATTTATCTTCCTTCTCTGAGGAAGGTTGTTGTGAGGAGGGAAGTGAGATTTGAGGAGCGGGCCTTTAGGAAGTCTAGAGAGTTAGAGTAGGGAGAGTAGCAGGTTCCCACACCTCAGGTAGCATCACAGGTACCTTCGGTGCAGATGATAGGTTCACAAGTTTTCGGGGTTACTGGACCACAAAGTATAGGAACAGGATCTCCAGTTTCAGTGGTTCAGCTAGCAGGCTCTTCGGGGACAGGTTTTGGTTCTCAGGTCACAGGTTCACCATATAGAGCTACAGGATCACAAGGTTCACCAGCTCTTGGTACACATGTTACTGGGCCTTCTACCTCTGGGAGTTCATCAGATGAGGACAGACCAGTTTGGGAGCAACCATCAGGGAAGAAGAATCGTAAATGGCTTCGGGAGACCCTGAAGGAAGCTAAGGAGTTTGGAATGCCTAAGGAGCCAGTGAGGGCTATAGTGATGCCAGACAGGTTGGGTATGACATTGGTTGCTAGTCTTCGTGATTCAGAGCCATCTACTTTTGTGGAGGCCTCTTAGCATCATGTTTGGAGAGATGCCCTGATGGAAGAGTACCATTCCATCATGAAGAACGATGTTTGGGAGATTGTTCCAAGACCTGAGGGGAAGTTAGTGGTGACTTCTCATTGGCTTTACAAGCTAAAGCATGCTGCAGATGGCAGTGTGGAGAAATACAAGACTCGATTTGTGGTGCGGGGGTTCTCACAAATAGAGGGAGTTGATTATGATGAAACCTTTGCGCCGGTTGCTTGTTATACTTCTATTGGATCATTGATTTCCATTGCTGCGGAACTGGGTTGGAAGATCCATTAGATAGATGTGAAGATTGCATTTCTCAATGGAATCATACAGGAGGAGATTTATGTGGAGCAGCCATAGGGCTTTGAGATTCATGGGAGAGAGTCTTATGTGTGCAGGATGAAGAAAGCCTTGTATGGGCTGAAGCAAGCTCCTCGAGCTTGGTATTCTAGGATAGACTTCTTACTTACCGTTGATGGGTTTTCAGAATAGCGAGGCTAATCCGAATCTCTATTTCATCATGGTTGGAGATGATCCGCTCATTCTTTTGTTGTATGTGGATGATTTGTTTATCACAGGGGGAGAGAGACCTATTGCAGTTTGCAAGAGAGATCTTGTTTCAGAGTATGAGATGATGGACATTGGTTTGATGCACTATTTTTTGGGATTGGAGGTTTGGCAGGAGCCTGGTCATATTTTCCTGGCGCAGGGAACATATGCAGTGAATATTCTGGGGAGATTTCAGATGGAGGATTGTTGGCTGATGTCTACACCTATGGTCACCAACTGGAAGAAGCTTCATGCTTCTGAGGGAGAGTTGGTGGATCCTACTTTATATCATCATCTCATAGGTTCTTTGATGTATATGGTCAACTCTAGGCCAGATTTGTGTTTTGCGGTGAGCACTCTCAGTCAGTTCATGGTGGAGCCTATGAGAGCGCACTGGGTTGCCGCAAAACATGTGTTGAGATACCTTGCAGGTACAGTGGATTATGGTCTGGATTATAGGAGATCGGATGGGATTAGATTGATTGGTTTCACAGATTTAGATTGGGCAGGAAGTGTGGCAGACCGAAAGAGCACTTTCGGTTGTTGTTTCGGTTTGGGCTCGGCAACAGTCTTGTGGTTCGGTCGGAAACAAAAGTCTGTTGCTTTGAGTTATGTAGAGGCCGAGTACATGGCAGCCAATCAGGCCAGTTGCGAGGCGTTGTGGCTTCACAAGTTATTGGTGGATTTATTCGATCAGGAGCTGAGGCCTACAGTGATTTACTGTGACAATCAGAGTTGCATCTAGCTCTCCGAGAATCCTGTATTTCACGACAGGTCAAAGCATATTGAGATCAAATACCATTTCATCCGTGATTATGTTCAAAGAGGAGCTGTGGCATTGCAATACATTTCCACTGATGAGCAGGTTGTAGATATCCTAACGAAGTCTCTTGGAAGAGGCAAGTTTATTCATTTCAGAGACAAGTTGGGTGTGGTGAAGAACAACTTCCTCGGTAAGAGGGAGTGTTGAATTTTTATACCTTGGGAGTTGTTCCCCTAGGTGACTTTTGCCTAAGTCACTAGAAAAAAGGGTTTTGTCACTTGGACTTTATATTAATGACTTGAGATGAGCATTAAATGCACTTTAGAGATTAAAGTGTACTTTAAGTAAAAATTTAAAAAGTGAGTGAATTAATATTTAAATTGTGGAGAAAAGTGATTTTAGCACAACCATTCATCTAATCTAATTTGGGCCCTTGGATTAGATGGCTTTTCACTCACCCACCCATTTTTACCTAAAAGGCAAATTTTCCAAGTGAAGAGGCACTTTTTGCATTTTGAGAGAGAGAGGTCGAATTTTTTGAGGAAGAGGAAAACGCAGTTGAGGCATTTTCTCTTGGCACAAAAATCGAGGTGAAGGTACAACAGGCAGGGGCATGAAAATGAAGGCAACAAATGAGCATTTATTGCAATCGCACCGTACTGTCCGTACATTACAGATTCAGTCCGTACAGGGCATGCAAACCAAAGCAGTGAAGTTTGGCACGAAAATCGAGGCAAGTACAATTGACATGAATTTCGAGGCAAAACTGTACAATACAGGTCGTACAGCCAGTCCGTATAGAAACCGTACAGTCTTGTACCAGCACAAAAATTGAGGAGGGTGCAGACAGAAAATTTCTGAGTTTGGAATTTCTGAGTCTGGCACAAAATTCGAGGCAGAATTTTTATCTTCCGATTGAGATAAGTTGTGACTGATTTTTTTGTCTACTGCTGTATTTTTTGAAAGATAAATAAAGATTTTCTCTCTCACATGTTTTCCCCGGAGGTTGGGGTTTTTCCTGGGTCATTGGACCAAAATTCCCGAGTCTGATTATTTATGTGTGAATTTGTTTTAATTGCTGCTCATAAAAGTTGTAGAAATTCTTCTTGTGTTTCAGTCCTATATTGTTTATGAGAAATTATCTAATTTGCAGCAGAATGTTAAATTGGGTTAGGCATTAAACAATGTTAAAAACGGAGTTTGAAACCGGGTTGGGAGAGTGCTGAAAATTCTACATCCTAAAGAGGGGCGAGCTCAGAGATTGAGTTCATCAGTCCGAGAGAGAGGGTTATCACCGATATAGTGATCCAGAGGCAGAGGGGCGAGAGGCCCAAGTCAGATAGCAGATTCAAAGAGAGGCACCGTCACAGAGAGGGGCACATTACCCAATTATCCATCAGAGATTAGACTTGAGCATCAGAGCCTTTTGGCTCAGAGATAAGTTTGTGTTGGATTGAATTATTGTACCTATTGTAAACTGCTTGAAGCTAATAAAAGCTACTATCTCTCACTATTTTCCCCGCGTTTTTCTAGGGTCACTTTGACTGAAAACTTTGTGTCCAATTTATGTGTGTGATTGTTATTGTTAAAAAAAGTAAATTGATCTCATGTGTTTCATGATATAAATAATTGTTAGAGCTAATATACATTCTCTGGGTTGAAGAGTTGAGTTTAGTATCTTACATGTGATTTAGAGAGACTTGACCAAGTTGAGGTCAAGTATTTTCAGTGCGTTGAAAATTTACAATCAGTTGCCTGTATACACAGAAGGATCTACCAAATCTGAATCTTAATCAGCAAATAATTTCAGATTTGGTATCATTGGAGTCACTAAGGGTTTGTAATCCAACATTTGAAATTGCTTTAGAATCTCCATCGTGTACTTTCTTTGCCCAAGGAAGACGTCATGTGCACCCTGCCAAACTTCAAGACCTAGAAAGTAACGCATAAGGCTGCTGTTCTTCATATCAAAGTCGCTGGCCAACTTATCGTTGGATGATGCAATGGCCTCTTCATAACTACCTGCAAGAATCAAGTCATTGACATATAGAACAAAGACAAATGGATTAGATTTATTTTATAATAATAAATGTTAGCATCTGCAGAAGTCTTGGTGAAGCCCAAAGTCAGCGAGTACTCACCAATCCTGGAGTACTGTGCATGTAATGCCTGATTCAGCGTATAAAGGGCCTTCTTCAACCTGCAGGAATTGGTATCTCATCCATAGATCTCTAAAACCCCTCGATAGATTAATGCACTTCCTCCTCAATAAGAGCATTCAGAAACACAATGTTACATCCATTTGGTATAAAGGCCAACCAAAAACTGATGCAACAAACATGATGACTCTGATAGATGTATACCTTGCAACTGGAGCAAAAATCTTGTCATGGTCAACTCCCTCCTTTTGAGAGAATCCCTGAATATTCATGTAATGAATATGGCCTTGTATTTCTCTATGCTCTCATCAACCACATCTTGATTTTGAACAATGAACTGGAATCTATTACAGATTTCCCCACTAGTCTTGGCACAATTTCCTAGACATCATTTTTCATGATGGAGGTATACTCAGTCATAGCATCCTACCACACTTGCTCTGCATTTGTCTCCTCAAAGCTGGATGGATCTGAATCAATGATATAAGACACGAGTGCAACATAAGTAAGAAACTTCTTAGGTGGATGATTCTACCAAAAAGAAACTATCCTTTGAGGGCACAATCCGAAGATCCATTTTTTTCTTTTTTAAAAATCTAATGCAACAACAACATCAAATAACCACATTGCCACATAACTCTGAAAAGAAAATTGATACAGGTGAAAAAAGTAAGAACAATGTTTTACAAAAATAGAAAACAAAAAAATTGAAAATTTCAGACTTTATATAGGCAAATTATCATGCCCTTCATGATATTTCTATCGACTTGCATTATATTGCTGATATATCACGATATTTGCTAAATATCGCCTTATATTCAAATACTTCAATTTTTTATCATGGCGTTTTAGGTCAAGCCTGTTGACAAGGTGGAAAGATCATGAAATATTGCTGATATTGTGATATATTGACTATATGAGCAACACTGACCGAGTTTGGAGGAAAGATTTAGTGAAATTCAAGTTTGTTTATTATCAGAAAATTCAGAAATTCCCACTTTCTATGAGGCAGCCTACAAATCGAAGTAAGCGAAGATGCAAATTGTTCCTTTTATTACGCTTTAGTTGTGTGCTTCTTGATGGATATAAGAGGTCTTCTTTTACATTGTCTTAATTATATACATGTGTTGTCTATTAAGGGCTTGTTCAAATTAAATGATTCTTGAGTTTCACGACAGCTGCCAATGCACTTTGTTTTGTGCTATGTCTCTAGCTTTGCCTGTCTTATCAATACCATTGATTCTTTACACTTGTATTGTTGTATAGAGTGGGAGTTGTATCCTCCTTTGTAGCATCATATCTCTTATGAGTAGATTCGCCCCTGGCCCCAACTGCTATTGCATGTGCTGGTGTGCATCCACATGTGCCAGCACGAGACTAGCATGTCACTTGTTAGGACTTGAACCCTGGTATGGGCTATATTAGCTATCTGCTTTCACCAACATGGCAAGCCACCGTTGAAATATTGAACGATATTTGGCTACAATGTCTTTGATTCTTTAATAACATTTAGTGTGATTCCTTTGTCAAACATTTAGTGTCTCCTGTCTTACAAACATCATTGATATTTCAGACTAGCAATGCACACAGCTGGACATGCATGGACCTTTATGTCTTTGCCACCCCTTTTCGACTGACATGGGATTACTATTTTACTGCAAGGGAGCACACATTGAACATTGAAGCATGGGAAGAACCAGCAGAACTTGAATATGTATGTATTCCCTATCTTTTGTAATATAACACATTTTAAGACTTGTATTCATTGAATTTTCTCTGTGCTTATATCAGGCTAATATTTGCATCACCCATTGTTATTGCAGGTAAAGAAAAATGGAATGTCTGTGTTCCTTATGCCATCAGGAATGCTGGGAACGTTGTTAGCTCTGTGGGATGTCTTGCCTTTGTTCTCAAACTCTGGTTGGGGTCAGAATGCAAATATTGCATTTCTTAAGAATCATATGGGGGCATTGTTTGAACAGCGTCCTCAGCCCTGGATTGGAAATATTAACCCAGATGATATTCATTCTGGGGATTTCTTGGCTGTGTCAAAGATTCGTGGACGTTGGGGAGCCTTTGAGACTTTAGAGAAGTGGGTGACTGGAGCATATGCAGGGCACAGTGCAGTATGTTTAAAGGATGAGAAAGGAAAGCTTTGGGTTGGAGAATCTGGGCATGAAAATGAAAAGGTGTTTTGATCTTAATTATATTCATGAGGTGTGGCATTGAATATTGCAGAAGCTGTATCAGAGTTTTGTTGCTATCCTTATGGGATGATCAATCTGAAAATCACTTTAAAATGCCAACTCTAAACAAAATGCTTGCAAGATCTGCAGGGAATGTGAATTATTGATCCATTTATGTTTTATTTTCTGGTTAGGGTAAATACTCTTTTTAATCAATGGGGAGCTATGAGCCCCATCATCCCACATTATCGTGTTCCACTTGGCCAACATGCATATTAGGGATTTATGCCTGCTGGGGTTTAAACCTGGGTCGTTCTCATGGTCTGTCTCAACCACTAGACCACAGCCTGACAGACATTGATTCATTTATGTTAGATGCACTATAATTCCGAATATTTGTCTTAGATCTCAGTTATTTTAGGAGAAATGTTCAACACAATGCTTGGATGCTTGCCAACTAAGCACATTCTTCTCATTTCTCTTTAACTGATTTTTTTGTCCTCTACACTTGTTTGGGTGAAAATTTTGCATGATTTTTGGTTATTATGTTTTAATCATAGTCATATAAATAAGTTATCATCTCCAGCATACTATTTGCCAAAACTGTTCAAGAGAAGTTAAATCAGTCCAACAAGATGTGCCAGGAAGTTTCATGAACTCGGCCTTTTTATTCCATTGAAAATCTTGTGTGGAAACCCAAGGGATGCTTCCCCACATTCGTGGACGGCATCTTTAGTAAATTCATCAGTGTAGACTAGTGCGCCTAACCTTGGGAGATTTTAACCGAGCAGTTGCTGGCATGGAACTTGCCAAATGCCCAACAACATTGATGACAACCAGTTGAGCTAACCCCTTGGGTCATGAACTCTCTTTTGTCAGAAGTGTCAAATTTATTTTAGCTTTGTCCAGATGCATTTCTTCTAAATTCTCCACAGATACTCAAAATTTTAAGGAGTAATCTCTGGATTCTTCACTCACAGGTATAATCTGAAAGATTTTAAATCTTGGACTTTATATAACTTCTTCATAAATGATCAACATTTCATCTGATTCCTTATCTGTGCATCATTTCCTCTGTAGTTTTGATAGATTTGTATCATTCTTACTTGATTTTCACAGCATATTCAGGTTGTATAATTAAGTTATTGTCTTCACCATATTATTTGCTAAAACTGTTAAAGAGCAGTTGAATCAGTCCAACAATATGTGCCAGGAAGATTCATGAACACATTTCGTTTTATCTAGATGCATTTCTTCTAAAGTCTCCACATGGCACAAATACTCAAATTTAAGGAGGAATCTCTCGACTCTCCATGCACATGTATATTCTGAAAGATTTTAAACGTCTAGACTCTATATACCCTCTTCATAAATGATCAGCATCTCATTTCATTCCTTATTCGTGCACCATGCCCTGTGCAGTTTCTATAGAATTGCATTATTCTTCTTCCATGATATTCACAGCAAGTTCAGGTTGCATAAGTAATTGTCTCCAGCATATCATTTGCTAAAACTATTAAAGAGCCGTATAATTTATCCAACAGGATGTGCCAGGAATTTTCATGAACTCTGTTTTGTCACAAGTGTAAATTCATTTTGTTTTATCCAGATGCATTTCTTCTAATGTCTCCACAGATTCTCAAATTTTAAGGAGGAATCTTTGGATTCTCCACGCACAGGTATACTGAGTACTCTTATAGATTTTAAACATTCTGACTCTATATACTCTCTTTCTAAATGATCAGCATTTCATCTCATTCCTTATTTGTGCACCATTTCCTGTGTAGTTTCAATAGATTTTTATTAATCTTCCTTGATTTTCACAGCATATTCAGGTTATTCCCTGTGCACCATCAGGAACTAAGATGTGTCAGGATATTTATCTTGCTAATTGTATATGGGCGTTTTCTCATCAAATTTTAGGAAATTTTATATATTCATCAATTTTCTATAAATTGGGATCATTCACTTTTGGGTTTCAGTATATTTAGGGCTTTGCTTTTGAATGTGCTTGCTTTTCAAGTATATTTAGTACATTTAGGTTGTTCCTTGTAAATGGATGTGGTCTTCATCAAGTCCATAAGCACCTCAATCATAGATAGTGTTAAAAGGATCGACATATTATACTTTTGATGTAACATGTTTGATCACATATTTTACTGGGGAATGCATTTTACAATTTGCCCTTTTAACAAGTGTCTGCTACCTGTGATTTTAGTTTAGAACTTTAAATATGTTTCCTGATTTTCTGTTCCTGAGTTCCTAGTTTGCAGTTGGAACTTAATGGCAATTAGTGTATCATGTTTGCCTGTGCAGGGTGAGGAAATTATTGTTGTAATTCCATGGGAGGAATGGTGGGAGCTTGAACTCAAGGATTCGTCTAATCCACAGATTGCACTCCTTCCTCTGGACCCTGATTCACGTGCAAAGTTCAATGCCACTGCAGCATGGGCTTATGCTCGAAACATGTCAGGCAAACCCTATGGTTACCATAATATGATCTTTAGCTGGATTGACACCATAACAGACAATTATCCTCCACCCTTGGATGCCCATTTGGTATGTATATTAGTTAAATCATGCGAAACAGTTGTGTATGTATTTGATTTGCCTAGAACCTAGAACTTCTGCAAACATGAAGAAAATTAGATTTATGAAGTGGTTTGACTCTTTAAGTTGAAATTTGTTGTTAACATGACATTATTTAATATTTTGAATGATGCCATAAATTTTTTAATATACGATTCAGAAGGTTATAACTTAGAATGTATTTTTTGAAAATTTATTGAATATTTCAACATATAAAATTAAGCAATATATATTTACATCAAGATTCACATCCAGGGGCCAAAGGTCAGCTGAATGGGATATCTCTTCCTACATGAGAAAGGAGAGCTAGCTTGACCTCTTTGACTCCAACTTGAAGAGTATCTAGATCTTTTAAAAAAATGGCTTTCCTGACTGAATTTTGGATATAGCCAGGTCTGGTTTAAATGTAGAAATTTCTTCCAGGTTTAACAGAACATTCGTCTTGTTACTGCTCAAACTAGCACCCTTCCGATAGGTCATGAAGGTTGGTGCTAAGAGTGGCAACTAATCAGGAGATGCACCCATTGTCACAACAATACACTCTCCTCTTTCTTTAGGCCTTGCTCCTTTGGCCACGAGAGGCTTCCGAAATGAGTGTATAATTAGCTCTGTGAAGCGCAAGAACAAGAACATGTCTACTTCTGACGATAAACCCTCCTATAGATTAATAAACCAGTGTCTTATGGAGTCAGTAAAATATCCAGATTCCAAAATACCCAATGACTAAACACAAGGCTAGGAGGTTAGGAGCAATAAGACTTAGCACTATCTTGTTATTAAAATATATCAATGAACACACTAATTTGTTTGAAAAACTTCAATTAAACCCTTGGAAGCCACAAGTAAAATACCTCTTACCTTTGACCAACCTAAATAAGACTTGTAACATTATATTGTAGTTCAAGCTGGAAAAGTTCTGAGTCAATGTATGGCTTTAGCAAAATGTTTCAGACTTGTAGCAGCTTGCAAGAGATATCAAACTTGATTAAGAGTTTGAAAACCCCTTTAAGGTGTTTAACAACACCATTAGGTGATGGAGGAATGCTTCCTAGCCCCCTAGGGCTTATTTTCAGCCTTAATAGATGGCTGTAGGCAACCTTACAGACCTGCGTTTAGGGCTGTAGCAGCCTATTAGGGCTGACGTCACCCCAATTTAGGGAAAAACCAAGCTATAAATGTAATATTTTTTGTGATTTTTGACCTTTTTATGAGATTTTTACTAATATATATAACTCAGAAATAATAAAACAGATGAGATTTTTTGTATTTTTATAAATAAACTCAATATAACAAGGAACAAAACAGCAGCACAATAATAAATATTTTTTTGAATTTTTCAAAAATATTTGATTTTTTTTTAATTTGACAAGAAATAATTTGAAAATTGATGAGATATAGGAAGTGAGACTTATAGTCTTATTTCTGAAGACAATAAGAGAATCAGGATTAACGTCCTCTCAAAAATTGACAATTTGATGCTTCATGAATTAGGGCAAGGACTAGAAATCCTAGGTTAAATTATTCCTTGACTTAATTAGAACAAACAAAAATGCCAAGGCCCAAAACAAGAGGGTTTCTCCAAGAGAAATACCTCACTAACAAGACTAACAAGATATGAAGTAAAACCCTAAATACTCTCACCTTGGATACAAAAGCAATGCAAGGCAAGAGTTTCAAGACCTTACTCACATAAATAAAGGAAAAGAGAAGAGTATAAACTTTAAATCCTTCCTTCCTCAAGAGAACAGCAAACTTACTGCTTGACATGATGAGGAGTTACCACCCATAAAGGGGTAGTTCGCAGGGCCACAAGGCCAATACACCTTGAAATGAGGACCAAGAGGACCTTCATGACCGACCAAGGGGTCTGGATCATTTATAGACCAGCACTTTTACCTAAAGTAGCCCCAACTTGGCCTTTTACAATGGCAAAAGGACCCCCCTTCTTGGCACATCTAGTAGGGTGCGCTGCAGAGAATCTGTGGTGTACCACGCCTCATGAAATCTTGTTCAACAGTGTCGTTTCTATACGAAAGAGATGCCTGTCAATTTGATCACATCCTGTTGCTGCCTAAAACACACTTGACCGTGGAAAAGTCTTCCAACGACTAGGTGTGTTCCCGAGGGAAACTATGAGTTTAGAACCCAATGTCACCTCGATTCGTAACTCCTCCGTTTAGACCCAACTCCTAAAAAAGTCAAGGGGTGTAGTCCCTATTTACTATGTTTCAAAGGTTGTATTTTAGGAGTTAAAAGATGATTAGATTAATTTAAACTTTATGGCAATCAACCATGCAAAAATGCAATAATTTCATATGATAGACAAACCTTTCTTTATTCGTAAACCAAATATAATTGCAAGAGAAATATAGTATTACTAAACCAGTGTCTACCTAAATCGGGCTATGGAGTTACAAACAAAGATTACAATGAAATTGCTAAAATGCACAAATCGCTCTAAATCATTCGTTCACCACAATAATCAAAAGACCACATTTATCAAATGTAAAATACTTTAAGCAAATGAACTAAAGTGTACAAGATGAGCTTGAAGTAGATCTTTAACGAAATAAACAATGATTGCAATAGTAAATAAAATGAAAGATTGTAATGTTGTGCAAGTGGTCCAATAGATTTTAATTTATTTTAATGTCTTTCTTCAACTTAGGGGATTAATATGTTTGCATGAGATAATAAATGAACTAACTAATGTGACTACCTCCAACCCTTATGCCTCAATTGAAAGAAACTGTTGGGTGCTCAACAAGAGAGCATAGGGCTCCCTCCTAGCTCCACAAATCAGTCCCAAGAATTAGCTGGGTGCTCAACAAGAGGACACAAAGTGCCATGAGCCCCCCAAGGACCTCTACCCTTCTAGCTCCACAAACTAAACCTCTTTTCTCAATTTTGCAATAATGGATTGAAATGCCTATTATTCTAGCCAACTCGAATCTTCTCCCTTTCTTGTCACCCAGGGTTGGACATGTTGCCATCTAAAACACACTTGACCATGGAAAAGTCTTACAACCATTAGGTGTGTTCTTGAGGGAAACTATTAGTTTAGAACCCAATGTAACTTCGATTCCTAACTCCTCTGTTTAGACCCAACTCCTAAAAAGGTCAAGGGGGGTAGTCCCTATTTACTATGTTTCAAAGGTTGTGTTTCATGAACTAAAAGAAGATTAGATTAATTTAAGCTTTATGGAAATCAATCATGCAAAAATGCAATAATTTCAAATGATAGGCAAACTCTGCTTTGAAAATTTAACTAAATAAATCTCTAAGTAAGAATAATGATCAATTGCTTGCTAAACTAGTGCCTATTTCGCTAGGGCTATGGAGTCACAAATAAACTAAATTAAACTTGACAAAATTACTAGATACATTGATTGGAACTATTCACAATCTACAATAAGTGATCATCAAATTAAATTACTGAAAATACACTAAGCAAATAAAACCAAGGGTAAGTGAAACTTGCTTGCAACTATGCCGAATCAAATAAAGAAATTGGAATAAAAAATGCTTTGAATAAAGAATGTGCAATGGAGTGCTATTGAAGTAAAGAATGCAATGTTTTGTGAATGGTCCTGTATGTTTTAATTAATTTTAGGTCTCACTTATGCTTAGGGGAATTAGAGTGATGTACAAGAAAATGTAAACTAAGGTGTCTACCTCCAACCTGTTATCACATATACATTTGCAGCTGGGCTATCATGGTGCAACATACAGACTTATCTCTTGTTCTATTCCGAGCTACTTTTCCCATGGGGTATTAGCATGGATCATTACAGCTTCATCCATTCCAGAGCCATGTTCATTAGATTTTCCTTTCCAGGACTCAGATTCAGGAGTCCATTGAGTGCTTTCGGTGATAACCTAGTTCATTTTAGCAAAGCAACAAATCACAGTTAGTACAAACAGTATAGAGGGGCCCTATCAGTTGGAGACAAGTATATATGGTGAGATCAGGTATATGCTTCTTTGGTTTAGTTTTGCTCTATGATGTATGTCAAACACCTATGATTGTCATGTTAGGATGATCATGGTGGCCTATGCTTATATTGTACTAATGCTTGAACTTGTGCCATGACTAATCAAAGAACTTGCTGTGAAGACTGTTGTTCAAATAGTAAACCTTAGTGCTAGGTTGGTCTCATGTGTCACTTCTCCCCGTCCATTCAATTCATCCATTGTTGAATTTCATCTCATGACTTAGACTGATTGAAACTTGTGAGATTGAAGATCGTTTCCCCATCTTGACCCCTGTACTGTCTTTGGCTATGAAGTATGTGGCTTGGCCAGTGTGGCTGGGTTCATTGGGAAGTTCTCTTTTAGTCCTCAAAACAAGTGCTCCACCAAATAGTGTTGCTAAACACTAAAGCATCGGAACGCATAAAAGCTATATTTAAAGGATGCAAAAGTATAAATGTGTTAAAAGCAGTCAGTGGCCAAGGGGTTGAGCACTCATTCTTTGCATAATGTAAGGCTCATCTTCCCTCCACAAGGGCAGCAGGGAGAGGCAAACTCGTTGGGGCTATGGACTGCTCGCTGGCAGTGGGTCTAGGCCTTAGTCATTTACTGGAACCCAAAACGCTTTCTAGGGCACTTGCTCTTGTAGGCTGGCTACTATCTTATGTGAAATGTGAAATGTATTGATAAAAGGTTAATGGTCAAAGGATGAGCACTCACTCTTTGTATAGTGTTCGGCTCATTTGCCCCCACAGGGCAACAGGGTGGGACTATCCTGCAAAGGCTGTGTCTTTGTCAATACTGGAGCCCAGAAGGCTTCTAGGGTACCTGCCTTTGAAGGTTGACCTATGATGCAAATTAGTGCGAAGGAAAACTTGCTAAAGTCTGAAGGAAACAAGACCAAGTACTTTATCCATTTGTGAGACACCTCCATCCCCTATTGCTATCTGTCATGTATATGTCACTTTGGATGAGTATATTGGTTGTCATTCTGAGAGATCACAAAGTCAAAGTCAGTCAAAAGTCATTACCCTTTGCCTTAGCCTTTGTTTCCCATCCTCATCCAGTAATAGCACATTGTTTACCCTTTGTAAGTATGGCATGAACAAGCATATTTCCAAAAGGTTCCAAGATCTTTCAGAAGCACAAGTATTTCTTCTTCTTATTATTATTATTGTCACCATGATTATGAATAACTTGACTTAAGGTTGGTTTTGATATACATAATTGGAGCATTTCTTATTCTTGATGCTTATAGGATCATATGGATATAGTATCTCACTTTCAGTTTGGGTACTTTGACTTGGTCAACCTAGTTTGACCAAGTCAAGCACGGTTCCCAAGGCAGTGACTCAGAAAACAACATGGTCTATATTTGTTCCAGACATGCCCAGGACCAATATTGCAGTTTTAGTTTTGAGAGTTTGGCCCCAGTTCTCTTCATCAGTGATTATTATCACTTTATTATTGGCCAAATGATCAAATTTTATTACAGATAGCAGTATGTTGGGTCCTCCTAGAGCAATGCAGTGTTCCAGGGGGTATGAGTAGTCACTTATACCATTCTTCTATGTCTCCAGATCATTTAGAGTAGTCAGTTTGCCCCCGTTGTCATCCTAGAAATAGTTATGGTGATTTTATCATTTTTTCAGAGATTGTACCAGCAAAAATGAACTAGGAATTTAACTGAAAAAATTGATTTGGCTTCCTGGGTAAAGGAAATGGCTTGGAATTTTGGCAAATGATGTGTCTCAGCATCCCGGATAGTCTTTCAGCAGTTGTCCGAATTATTTTATCTTGGCTCAGCTAGTGAGAAAAGCCCCCCAAGGGGCGTCCCCTCCACTTGGCTAATTATGTATTGTATTGTTATATCATATGATTTGAAGTTGTAAAGGGGCCTAGGGTGAATTAAGCCCCTAGTGACCCCCTCCTATGTATTATTATGTCACATCTTATGTTATAATGTGACTTTCACTCTAGAGAGGCATCCTTGAGCAAAGTGCGCCCCCTCTTTTGACTTGGTCACTTGATCCATGTATTGATCTTTGTATTGTTGATCTCCACCGTTGATGATGTTATAATCTCAACCGTTGGATGCAAATGTAAGTTAGGGTTTACGTCTCTCTCAAACTATTTAAGAGAGGTGACCCCCCCATTGTATTTCATGAGCTCTGGCACCGGAATTTGAATAAAGAGATTTGTCTGGGATTACTTTCTGTGTTGTTGTAAATGATTCGATGATCTGATGATTGGCATTTCTACTCTTCTGTATTGAGTTTTATTTGGGATATATCTTGCATTTTTTCTTTTACCCATTTCATCTGCAGGGAAGGAGGCGCTCTAGGAGAGAGAGGGCACATCTCTGTGGGGAAACTCACCATCACCCCGACTCTTGGGTGTTCGGTTCAGGGAGTATCTCTTTCTCTATGATTTTTTACTTCTCGTCCTTTCCTTATTCTACAGATCTCATTCGTTTGCCTTACCATTTGGTTTTATCTGGTTTGGTAGGTTGAGGAGGTGCTAGGGTGATTGGCTTAAGCTCAACCGCGTTAAGACCTTCTCTGAAAACGCTTATTTGGTTAAGAAAGTGCCATTCTTCATCACTTTTGAGGTCATCTACAAAATCCAGGTATGTCTCATAGGGAAATTCTCCCTCTTTTATTTTCTGTATGCATTTCCCATCACTGCTTTTACTGAAAAACCCTTCTTAGACATAGGAAAAATTCACCAGATCAAATTGCACTGGGAATCTACAATTTTGGCGATCTGGGTTTTGTTGACCACGATGAAAAAAACCCTCCCTCAAAAACGTCAAGCTTGGACTCCTCTGCCTATCTCTAGGCATTGGTTTCAGTGTGGGAGAAAATGCCATTGTTTGGTTTACTAGCCAGTTTTTTCTGTGTATTTTGTCCGGTTTCACTTGGATTGTTTTAATTATCGAATTTCTCATCCAAATTAGTGTGCAGGAATCCATAACCTTCAGTATCAACCTCATCCTGGGAATCCATCAATTATCTGTTTAAATACCCCCATGGTCTAGATTGACCATTTGAACCAGCATACCAAAATCCTAGATCTGATTCGAATCTCCTTAATCCATTTAATATTTTCACTTGAGTAACATTTCCAGTCTATAATAACCACCCTGCTCAAGGATCCTTAATTTGTGGCTCATCTGTATAATCTAGGGTTTCAGGCACTCACCTTACGGATTCTCCATCAAGAGGCTGATCTGGTGATTTGTCTTAGATTTTTCCTTTCAGGATCGATCTGGGTCTCCCCATTTGTCACTTGGGCTTCTCCAGAAGCATAACGCGAAGGAATCCCTAACCGATGTGACAACCATCCATCTTTTGGTGGTGAGGGTTTTCGTAGGTCGCGGCTTTGGTTGCCTGTCCGCTCTGCTATCCTGTATTGGATTTCTCTAGCGGTGAAACTACAAGATCCGTGATAACACAACCCTTATCCCTCAATTGAGAGAAACTGTTGGGTGCTCAACAAGAGAGTACAAGGCTCTCTCCTAGCTCCACAAATAAGTCCCAAGAACTAGCCGGGTGCTCAACAGGAAAACACAGAGTGCCATGAGGCCCCCAACGACCTATACCCCTCTAGCTTCGCACACTAATCCTCTTTTTTCAATCTTGCAATAATTGATTGAAATGCCTATTATTCTAGCCAACTCGAATCTTCTCCCTTTCTTGTCACCCAGAGTCGGACCAATCGGCAAGGGAAGTGAATACAGGGTGAAGAGTGGGGCAAGGTTTATTTTGCTTTAAACGAAAAAAAGAATTAACAATTATTAACAATGCAAGCCAACACGATATTGCAAGGGTGGTTTGGCCAACTCACTTGTAAGGTGTGGGAAAAATAAGATTGAAATAAAATAGAATGCTAGGCGACATGATTTTGCAAGGATGGTGTTGCCGCCTTTCACGCACCTGGGGGATTTAGCGCAACAGAAATCTTCAAGTTGCTAAGTGCGTCCTTGGGGACAAGTCTCGAGTCAGGTGCTGTCAATTGATCCTGACTCCTCCGTTTAGGCCACTCCTAATGGAGCCAAGGGGGGTAGTCCCTACGAAAGAGTTGTTAAGGCTCTTTATTATTTATTAGTTGTGGATGAATTGTTTTGTTAGGAGTTTGAAATGATTTATTGATAAGATATTGCAAAGTAGAAATTAGATCAACAACATAAAGATACAACATTCACAACATGGTATGACTGAAAGCAAATAAGTTTTTTAAATGAACCGGTGCCAAATGGAGTTGAATAGTTGCTGCTGAAGAAATAGAAAATGTTTTGCAATTTGTTCTTGGTCATTTTAAAGTTGTTAAAGATGAATTAAGTTATGGAGAAGGGGATTCTCGATATACTGTGAAGTACTGAGAATATGTTCGGATTCTGAGAAGAGTGGCTCCGCAAGGGAAAATGTGGGCTAGATGGAGTCATGGGGGGTGTTCAACACTACACCAACAAGGATGTAGCCTAACGGGACCCACGATTGCTTTCTAGTTGTTCTCGCTTTCCCTGGATATCCGTAATGTTTTGGGGAAGTTGCTTTTATTAATGTGAGTTTGCTTAGTTAGATGTGAAAAATCAATCAGTGTGCATTCCTGCTTTTGATTATCCCAAAGCTCAGGGCAAACCTGCGATGGGAAAGAGCATACACCAGAATGTCAAATTGGTTTATTCCAAATTGAAGAAAATTAAAATCTAATCTATACAACCCTTGATGGACAGATTGTGTGCTTGTGTTTTATTCTAAGCAGTACATCAGTTTGGCATATAAGGAAACTTCAGTCAGGGATCTCTTTCAGGACAAAGCCTTACTCGGGAAGTCAAGACTGGGTTAGATCTACAAAGAAAGCAAGCACATAAATATTGGAAAATAGATCTAACTAGAAGCAAAATCTTGAACTAATCTAAAACTTAAAAGAAAGCGGTAGATAAAAAATCAATCACACTGGGCGATACAGGCTTCCCCCAAATAGGGGAAGGGGGTTGTGGGAGCTGTAATCCCACTTGCTTTTTATTAACTTTATTACAATATGCTTTTTTATGAATGGGGTTTCCTTTTGATCTTGGAAAGTGATAAAAAAGGATTACAAAGATTTCCAAAGAAGGGGAATGAAGAAGGGGGAATTAGAAGTGATTTAAGGAGCTCGAAACCTCAAAATTTCGCCAGCATTTCCGCTTAACCTGTCACTAAAAGAAAAAGACCAGCAAGCTATGTATATGTAAATTAGCGGGTTAGTCAATAAAATACAATAAGAAAATACAACCTAGTACTTGCCGAAAGTAAGAAAGATTTTATTACTTTGAGTACTGGGAAAGAGAAACTAGATCTAAGCTTCTAAGTTCTGATTATGAAACAAAGCACTTTTTGGATCTAATCAAACAAGTAATTAAAATGTTGAACTTTAGCATACGATTTACTTGTTAAATGAAAGTTACCGGAAATAAAAAGATTTGTAGTTTTGAAGAAGGAAAGAGAAGGAACTCAAGCCCAAGCTTGAACAAGATCGAGGAGGAGGATGCCTGAAAAAACAAGAAACGTTAGATCCAAAATATGTGATGAAGAAGACAAGATGCAACTGAGCTTCGATCTTACTCCACGCTTGGTGATCTATAGAGATAAAGAACCCTTCAAACAAGTGATTAGATCTAGTATGGTAGATTAAATAAAATCAAAAGTGCATACGTATAACCAATTGCAACATGCAACTCTTAGATCTTAGATAACTACTCAAAAATAAACAAATTGAACCTTCAAATGTCTATTCTATGGATTAGCATATAATCTTCTTAGCTAGATAATCAATACTTGCATAAAAGGAAAAAAGCGAAGCAGATATCACCTTGGTTATTTAATCAAACATTCACAAGGATGAGAGTTCTTGCACCATTAGTCTGATCTCCAAAGTCTAAACTTTATTCATAAAAAGATAAGCAATTACAAGTTACATGAGCATAAGTTCCTTCCATCTTCTCAAATGAGGAAGAAAGCCTTGCTTAAATAGGAAAAATGAGAGCAAACCCCAAGGGGGCGAATTTTCCAAGTGTTGGAGATTTTTGAGATGATTGGGGGCGAACTAGAGTGAACTAGAGGTGGTAGGTGGCACCTCTCATAAGGTAGGTCAGCCCCCTTCTTTCTATGACACGCATACAACAAGAGGTGAGCTTTTTCATGGATAAATGTGCCCCTCTAAGGAGAAGTTTGCGCCCTCATGGATTTGATTGGAATCAAGCCAATTTGATCTTGATTTGGTCTCCAATTACCCTCGACATCATCCTTAGTTAACCCGAAACATGTCTGGGACAAGTTCCCAGTGATTTAGGGATGTATTTTTCTCCATATTTTCCTGTTTTCTAATTTTTTATTCACTTTTTGCCTTTTTTCAGAGAGAATTTCACTTAAGTGATAAATAATCACTTAAAATTTATGAAAAGTGGGTTAAGGGGTTAAGTGGGGGCTCTGGGTCCAAAATCGAGCATCCCCATGACCAAATTGGCACTCTAGGCCCAATTTTATGGCCTTTTGAAATTTTACAATTAAAATATACCTTATCGACGATTTTATTAAAAATCTAAAAATTAAAAAATCCTATGAAAGACTTAGTGCATGTCCACAAAACGTTGGGACTATGACTAACATGGTATAATACATAGACCCTAGGCTTTAATAACCTTTTAAGACATAATCACCAATTTCACCATCCCGACTTTGGAGGATTTTGAGTGAAAAACTCGAAAATTATATGTAGCTTAAAAAAGTGTCACATAATCGACGAGGGAAAAAACACTCAAGGATGATGACCTTGATGACCAAGTCCTAAGAAGGCCAAGCCTTTTACAAAAGAAACCATCATGCTATGTCATTTATTACAATTTCCCCAGGGGTTGTGAACATGCGAAAAAAGGGACCACAACTTCCCCTGATGAAAGCATGGAACTTTCGAGCAACTGAGTAAGAACAATTGATTTGTTTCGATCCTTGGTGGCTCACTTGAAAAATCCCCTAAGTGTAACTTAGTGGATAACATCTGGCTCCAATTGTGGGATGTGTGCTTGATCTGGTCTTTAGGCAAGGAGATGATACGAGAACACCAGAATCTCTGGATTATATAACCTGCAAAAACATCTCAACTTGACAAGAAAAACTTAGTAGCACAAGTTTTATGAAAAGAACCAATTTTCTAAAAGTTGCTTTATTGAAAGGAACAAAAAACTTATTGATGAAAGAGAGTTTTATTCCCAAGTACATAAAAGAAATGCGTAAATTAAATGCTCACTTTAAGGAGCTTATTTTCCTACTGTAAGCAAGATAAAATAAATATCTTAGGTAAAATCAAATATCCAATGTAGCCACCTAAGTATTTTATCAATTTTAAAGGTTTTTGCTTCGTCTTTGGTTACCAACCAAAGCAAAGAAACATTATTCAAGAAATGCAAACCTGCATGAAACTTCAAGATAGGAGGGCTGGATGGGAGATTATAATAATGGAGAAGGTCATCGAACTGCTTCCCAAACTGGGAAGTCCTCTTGCAGGATTCTTCTATCCAAGATTGGATAGGACTAATGTACAAGTCCGTATGCTGAGGCAAGTCATCATACTCATCCAAAGGGCTTATCTGTTGATAACTCTGTGTATAAGCCCCAAACTGATCCAAATCATAAGGACCATTTGTATGTGAAGATGATGGTTGAAAAAGGTCTTCAACTAGTTGCACCAAATCTGACTCTTCAATGCATTGCTTCTCCAAGTCTTCATTACTGGTACTGATATATGGCTCAGACTAATCATATGTATAAACTACATGCTCCTTCCTCATAAAAAATTCCCAAGGCCACAAGATCCATGCTCTCTCCTTTAAAAACTTTATATATAGGATCTTCAATAAAACCATCAAGAGACTCAAAACTCCCTCCATTAGATATGACATAGACATGATTATCATTAAAACCATCAAAAGTTTCTAGTTCATTATTTGCTCCTCAGACATGTCATAGATTGTATTTTCCATGAATGTCCAGGAATCCTCATCAACCTCTTTGTCGGATGTAAGGGAGTCTTCATCACTTGTGTCATGCTCCAGGCTATACTCATCCTCCTCTTGATCACAATCATCTTCTTTAGAAAAAAGGCCACAAGGCAGTGAACCTTCCAAATTTTTATTATAATACATATTACAAATTTCATCACAGGTTTCATTATAAGCTTCTGTAATGGTTTCATCCTTGGGTAAATCTGGAATACAAATGTGATCATCATCACTGAAATAATCATGACAGCATTTCCAATCATCACTATTCTTTGTTGATGTGACATGAGGAGGGTCTTCAATAATATCTTCAATGAATGGTTCTTCATGCACAACCTCAATGGGATCATCATGGATTCTTGGACATTGAGTGTTGTATACCATGTTGATACTAGGTGGCTCAAGATCTTCCATATGAAATTCTTTCGAAGAAAAGAAGTAAGCCAAAGTGTTCTTGATGAATAATTCAATATTAGATAATCTACTATATCTTTCATCATAATGCCATTGTCTCAGAAAAATCTGGAAGAAATTTGTAATTGAAGTAATAGATCTATCACGAAGGCCATTGTAAAACCAATCTAAAGCCTCTCCCAATAGAGAATGAGCAAACAACTGCATCATATGATCCTCATAACGTATGTTGGATTCACTCGCATATGAAAGGAAAGTCACAACGTGAAGATTGGCTGAGTAATCACTATCATGCCCCCGAAAAACTGGAATAGGAATATCTTTCCTTTCCCCATCAAAATAATTGGGAAAACCTAGGATTTTGAAGAAATCAATGGGAGGACATCTACAGGAGATCCGAGCTGCAGTTTCTATTCTTTTAATATCCATGTCAAGTATTAGTGATCATGGGGAATGCCTTGGAATTGAAAAAGTGGAGTTGTCAAAATATGAGCTTTAAATTTTACTTTTACGTTGGCTCACCTACACAATCAAACTTAACAATTTTATGAGATACAAGGGTTTTATCCCTTCAATGGAGTCACCATGTGAAAAGAAAAATATACGTCATAAATCCTTCACAAAAATTTCTCTTTTTTGCTTTTCTTTGTAAAAAAGAAAAAATGGTAGTGGAGTCGCCAGACAAAGAATCAAAGATCTACTCTAATCATTCATCAAACAAAGCAAAAACAAAAAAGAAAGAAGAAAGTCGTAACCCGAGAATAAAAAGATTTATCCCCGGCAACGGTGCCAAAATTTTTGTAAATGAACCAGTAGCATAAAGATAAATGTTGTAAATTAGATCAGCAGCATAAAGATACAACATTCATAACATGATATGACTGAAAGCAAATAAGTTTTGTAAATGAACCAGTGGCAAATGGACTTGAATAGTTGTTGCTGAAGAAATGGAAAATGTTTTGCAATTTGTTCTTGGTCAGTTTTAAAGTTGTTAAATATGAATTAAGTTATGGGGAAGGGGATTCTCGATATACTGTGAAGTACTGAGAACATGTCTGGATTTTGAGAAGAGTGGCTCCGCAAGGGAAAATGTGGGATAGATGGAGTCATGGGGGGGTGTTCGACACTACACCAACAAGGATGTAGCCTAATGTAGCTTTCCCTAAAGAATTTTCCCACTATTTCTTAGGGTCGTTACGCCAGATATCCGTATGTTTTGTGGAAGTTGCTTTTATTAATGTGAGTTTGCTTAGTTAGATCTGAAAAATTAATTAGTGCGCATTCTTGCTTTTGATTATCCCAAAGCTCAGGGCGAACCTGCGATGGGAAAGAGCATACACCGGAATGGCAAATTGTTTTATTCCAAATTGAAGAAAAGGAAAATCTAATCTATACAGTCCTTGACGGACAGATTGTGTGCTTGTGCTTTATTCTAAGTAGTACATCAGTTTGGCATATAAGGAAACTACAACCAGGGATCTCTTTCAAGACAAAGCCTTACTCGGGAAGTCAAGACTGGGTTAGATCTACAAAGAAAGAAAGCACATAACGATTGAAAAATAGATCTAACTAGATGCAAAAACTTGAACTAATCTAGAACTTAAAAGAAAGCGGTAAATCAAAAATCAATCAAACACTGGGCGATACAGGCTTTCCCCTAGTGGGGGAAGGGGGTTATGGGAGCCGTAATCCCACTTGCTTTTTATTAACTTTATTACACTATGTTTTTTTATGAATGGGGTTTCCTTTTGATCTTGGAAAGTGATAAAAAAGGATTACAAAGCTTTCCAAAGAAGGGGAATGAAGAAGGGGGAATTAGAGGTGATTTGAGGAGCCTGAAACCTCAAAATTTCGCCAACAATTCCACTTAACCTGTCATGAAAAGGAAAAAAACAGCAAGCTATGTATTTGTAAATTAGCGGGTTAGTCAATAAAATACAATAAGAAAAGACAACCTAGTACTTGCCGAAAGATAGAAAGATTTTATTACTTTGAGTACTAGGAAAGAGAAAATAGATCTAAGCTTTTGATTATGAAACAAAGCACTTTTTAGATCTAATCAAACAAGTAATTAAAATGATGAACTTTAGCATACGATTTACTTGTTAAATGAAAGTAACCAGAAAGAAAAAGATTTGTAGTTTTGAAGAAGGAAAGAGAAGGAACTCAAGCCCAAGCTTGAACAAGATCGAGGAGGATGCCTGAAAAAACAAGAAATATTAGATCCAAAATATGTGGTGAAGAAGACAAGATGGAGCCGAGCTCCAATCTTACTCCATACTTGGTGATCTGCACGGCTAAAGAACCCTTCAAACAAGTGATTAGATCTAGTATGGTAGATTAAATAAAATCAAAAGCGCATACGTATAACCAACTACAACATGCAACTCTTAGATCTTAGATAACTACTCATAAATAAACAAATTGAACCGTCAAATGTCTATTCTATGGATTAGCATATAATCTTCTTAGCTAGATAATCAATACTTGCATAAAAGGAAAAAGAGAGAAGCATATATCACCTCGGTTATTTAATCAAACATTCACAACAATGAGAGTTCCTGCACCATCAGTCTGACCTCCAAAGTCTCAACTTTATTCATAAAAAGATAAGCAATTACAAGTTACATGAGCAGAGGTTCCTTCCATCTCCTCAAATGAAAAAGAAAGCCTCGCTTAAAACGAAAAAATGAGAACAAACCCCAAGGGGGCGAATTTGCCAAGTGTTGGATATTTTTGAGATGATTGGGGGCGAACTAAAGTGAACTAGAGGTGGTAGGCAACACTTCTCATAAGGTAGGTCATCCCCCCTCTTTCTGTGACACGTATAGAACAAGAGGTGAGCGTTTTCATGGATAAATGTGCCCCTCTAAGGAGAAATTCGCCCCCTCATGGATTTGATTGGAATCAAGCTGATTTGATCTTGATTTGGTCTCCATTTACCCTCGACATTATCCTTAGTTAACCCAGAACATGTCTGGGACAAGTTCCCACTGATTTAGGGATGTGTTTTTTCTCCATATTTTCCCTTTTTCTAATTTTTTATTCACTTTTTGCCTTTTTTTCAGAGAGAATTTCACTTAAGTGATAAATAATCACTTAAAATTTAGGAAAAGTGGGTTTAGGGGTTATGTGGGGGCTCTGGGTCCAAAAACGAGCATCCCCATGACCAAATTGGCACCCTAGGCCCAATTTAATGACCTTTTGAAATTTTACAATTAAAATATACCTTATCGATGATTTTATTAAAAATCTAAAAATTAATAAATCCTATGTAAGACTTTGCGCATGTCCACAAAACTTTGGGACTATGACTAGCATGGTATAATAGATAGAACCTAGGGTTTAATAACCTTTTATGACAATCACCAATTTCAACATCCTGACTTTAGAGGATTTTGAGTGAAAAACTAGAAAATTATATGTTGCTTAAAAAAGCGTCACATAATCGATGAGGGAAAAAACTCTCAAGGATGATGACCTTGATGACCAACTTTTAAGAAGGCCAAGCCTTTTACAAAAGAAACTATCATGCTATGTCATTTATTACAATTCCCCCAGGGGGTGTGAACATGCGAAAAATGGACCATAACTGCCTCAGATGAAACCATGGAACTTTCGAGCAACTAAATAAGAACAATTGATTTGTTTCGATCCTTGGTGGCTCACTTGAAAAATCCCCTAAGTGCAACTTAGTGGATAACAGATGGCATAGCCAAATCACTTGCAAGGTGTGGGCAAAATAAAAGAAAGAATAAAATGAAATTCTAACTCAGCTAAAACCCAAGCCAATCAACAATTGCTTATGCAAAGGTGGGAAAGCCCGACTTATTTTGCATGCAAGTGATGGCAAACAAGGGAAACTTTAATTTAGCTTAAAATGCAAAATAAGAAATCAAGTCCAAGAGACTCTCTTGGACTTGTTACAATGGCTGAAATTTCAGCATGAAGAAAAAGAAGAAAGAGGTGGGAAAAACAATGTTTTCACCCCTTTCTTGTGATGACCTTGAAGCTCTTCCTTTGGGGTAGCCTTTGCACCTTTCTATGGCTGAAATTTGACAGAATTTTGTCACCAATCTGCTAAAAACCAACAAACAGAAAATGATAAAATGTGCCCAAAAATCACTTTTGGGAAGTTAGTATATTAGTGCAATATATATACAAAATTTACACAAAGTTGCTAAATGAATAATTTTGAATGAACTTGAGTATATAAGAGTTAAAATCAGATTTGAAACACTCAGCAAACTAAAATTAAAATGCAGAAATTTGTATGTAAAGAAAGAGAAAATTGGTCCTTTGTTAATCAATAAGTGAAGCAATGGGGCATTCAATCGAGGAATCCCACTCTTCAATCCAAATAACCTGCAACTTATAAGATTTTTATTACCAAACTACAAAGAGGTGAGAACCAAATGACGAGCAAAGAAATCATAAATTTCAAACTTAAATAGATATGAACTTCTTTAGCTACAAGAAAGAGAACTCACAAAATCTATGGAATACAAATACTAGAAATCTTACCAAAGCAAATGAGTATGCTTCTGTGGCCTCCCTAGCTTATGTAGTTACTTGAGCATAGAAACAAATCATTAATGGGAACAATGTACACAAGATTCCTCCAAAGATTTTGATTAACAAAGCCAAATGGCTGGATATTAAAATCGGCCATGCAAGAGCAAGGGCAAGAGAGCAAGAGAAAAAGAATGAGAGGAAGAGCATGGAAGAGTGTGTATGTGTAACCCAAATGAGTAGGGGAAGCCTCCTTAAATATGAAATGAGTGAAGAGAGAGCCCAAGTGCATGCAAACCACTTGTCAAAATGAGAGAGTGAGAGATCAAAAAGGGGAATCACTTCTCTTGGAGGCACCTCCTAAGGTGAGAAATCAAATAGAAATGAGAGGGGAAACCCCCCTCTAATATTTTTAATTTTCATTCTAGGTCCAAACGGGGGGACCACCAAAGTGGGACCCCTTACTTTGGCTTATTTTTAATTATCTCAATTTCCATGGTAGATAGGGTGCCATCCCTTTGGCGACATCTTCATTCTTGTGAAACACTTGCATGGGGGCCCCCTTTTTTTTCTAAAGTCACCTTAGGAAAATAACATAACATTTAGAAACTTAATTTTCCCCTTCTAAGTGACTTTAGGCACTTTTCCAAAATTTGGCTTGCTAATTAATTGCCAATTTTCTTGATTTATTTGACTGACTTTGGAAAACTTGACCAAAACCTTAGCAAGACCTGTCCGAATGACTTCAAACTTTACCCAAGGGTGTAGGGGGACTCATGCCATTAATGTTGAGTACCCATACCCCAATCCATGGGCATTAGATGCCATTTAACTCTCTTTTTATTACAACATTTTTATGCTCAGGGACATTTTTTAATCACCAAAAATTAAAAAATCATAGGTAAAACCTAATGAAATTATGCAAGACTCTGGATAGTTTCTAGCATGGTTAAGTAGAACATTCCTAAGCCTTGGTCACCCCGTGGACTCGATCATTAGAACGCCTTTCACCACTTTGGAGGTATTTTTGAGTGAAAAACTCAGATAATTAAAACCACTAAAAATGAATTTTAATTATCCAAGGGAAAACCACTCGATGAAAGGACTTCCCTAATGAAAAAGTCCTAGATAACTAAGTTATACAAAAACTAGACCCTCATGCTGACATATCATTACAATATCCCTCGCTGGGGTGTGGAAATTTCATGGAGAAAAGATAAGAAGAAGAGATGCCTCGCTTGAAAAAACTTTATTAGTTGCTTCTTTCTCTTCTACCATGCACATGGTACATGGTTGGTCACCTAGTTGGTTAGGTGGTCAACATGACCAACCAACAAGGGGAGTGAATACGGGGCGAAGATTGGGGCAAGGTTTATTTTAAACGAAATGAAGAATTTAACAATTATTAACAAAGCAAGCTAGCACGATATTGCAAGGGTGACATAGCCAACTGACTTGCAAGGTGTTGGAAAATGAAAATAACAAAAATACAAAACTAACCGACATGATTTTGCAAGGATGGCATAGCCAAATCACTTGCAAGGTGTGGGCAAATGAAAATAAAAGAAAGAAAGATACAAGCTAGCACGATTTTGCAAGGATGGCAAAGCCAAACGCTTGCAAGGTGTGGGCAAATAAATGAAACCCGATTTAACTGAAAATGCAAAGCAAGAAATCAAGTCCAAGAGACTCTCTTGGACTTGTTACAAAGGCTGAAATTTCAGCGTAGAGAAAGAGGTAAAAGGAGTGAGAAAAACCGTGTTTTTCCCCTTTCTTGAGATGGCCCCGAATCTCTTCCTTTAGGGTGGCCTTGAAACTCTTCTATGGCTGAAATTTGACAGAGTTTTGCCCTATTTTGTCACCAACCTACTAAAACCAGCGAATACAAAATGATGTAATATGTCCCAAATCAGTTTGGAGAGGTTAGTATGTTAGTGCAAAATATGTACAAAATTTATACAAAGTTGCCAAGAGAATAATGTTGAGATAACTAGAGTAAATATGAGTAAAAATCAGACTTGAAGAACCCAACAAACTAAAACTAAAATACAGAAATTCATGTGTAAAGAAAGAAGAAATTTTGTCCTTGGCTCTTCAAGAAGTGAAGCAATAAGGCACCCAAGCTTGGAATCCCACTCCTCAATCTAAATAACCTGCAGCGAATAAGATTTTTACTACCAAACTACAAAGAGGTGAGAACCAAATGATGAGCAAAGAAATCATAAAGTTCAAACTAGAAAGGATACGAATTTCTTTAGCTACAAAAAAGAGAACTCACAAAACCTATGGAATACAAATACCATAAATCTTACCAAAGCAAATGAGTATGCTTCCGTGGCCTCCCTAGCTTATGTAGTTACTTAAGCATAGAATCAAACTATCAATGAGCACAAAGGACATCGGATTCCTCCAAATATTTTTGATTAACAAAGCCAAATGACTGAAAATTACAATGGCCAAAGCAAGAGCTATGGAATGAGAGCATGAGCAAGAGAGTGTGGGTGTGTGTGTAACCCAAATGAGGAGGGGAAGACTTCTTAAATAGGAAATGAGTAAGGAGAGAGCCCAAGTGCATGCAAGCCACTTGTTAAGATGAGAGAGCGGGAGCTTAAAGAGGAGAACCACTTCTTTTGGGGGAACCTCCTAGGGTGAGCAATCAAACATGACCAAAACCTTAGCAAGATGTGTCTGAATGACTTCAAACTTTTCTCAAAAGTGTAGGAGGACTCATGCCATTGATTTGAGTACCCATACCCCTATTCATGGGCATTAGATGCCATTTAACCCTCTTTTTATTACAACATTTTTATGCTGAGAGACAATTTTTAATCACTAAAAATTAAAAAAACCTAGGTAAAACCTAATGAAATTTTGCAAGACTCTGGATAGTGTCTAACATGGTTACATAGAACAATCTTGGGCCTTAGTTGCCCCGTGGAGTTGATCATTAGAACGCCTTTCACCACTTTGGAGGTATTTTTGAGTGAAAAACTCAGATAATTAAAATCACTGAAAATGAATTTTAATCATCCTAGGAAAAAACACTTGATGAAAGGACTTCCCTAATGAAAAAGTCATAGGCAACTAAGTTATACAAAACTAGACCTTCATGCTGACATATCATTACAATATTCCCCGCAGGGGTGTGGGAATTTCATGGAGAGAAGACAAGAAGAAGAGCTTCCTTGCTTGGAAAAACTTTATTAGGTACTTCTTTCTCATCTTCAAGGCACATGGTACATGGTTGGCCACCTAGTTGGTTAGGCGGTCAATTCCACATACTCCTTCTTGCCTGTTCAATCATCCATTTGTCCCCAAACACAACTCTTTACTATAGAGGAGGAGGAATAAAGAGAACATAGTTCCTGTTAGAATATAAGGCTTAATATGTAATAAAATCACTTTATGACTTTAGGTTGGGTCAATGTTCACTTTATGTGTAAAGTAGTTTATTCCACATTCATAAATTGAAATAACTTGCTTAGTGGACATTGGTATATAAGGAGGTGAACTCCTTTGTAATGTGTACCAATTACTCATAATATCATATTGTGTTTTTTTTGCATCTCTCGCATGTGTTAGGGTTTCGAGGTTTTGTAATATGTTACTAGAGTAGGAGAGTATGGAAGATGCTCTAAGGTACTCTGACTAGCTCTGAGAATATGGTGTATCATTGATGATCCATGTCTCTATAGCTTTGCTCTAGCTCATGTAAGGACTGACTCAAATCTCTGGCACATGATCTGCATCATGGTAGCCCCAGCTACATGGATGTGACAATAGGACCGCTGAATCAATCCTTATTTATGGTTAACTATTTTAGTGGTTATTGTGGTTTCATGCTTTGGGGTCTTAGGGGTAAACCCTATAACTATTTATTGGTGAGGCTCTAGTCACTACATACAATGCATTGTGGTCTTAGGGGTAAACCCTAAAACTATTTATTGGTGAGGCTCTAGTCACTACATACAATGCATTGTGGTCTTAGGGGTAAACCCTAAAACTATTTATTGGTGAGGCTCTAGTCACTACATACAATGCATTGTGGTCTTTGGGATCTTCTTACAAAGATGTACTTCATTGTTTAAAGCATTTCTAAATACCACTATTCCATTTGGTTACCTTGGATTCATCACAAAATTCTAACTCCAAGAAGAAATTCTCATAGTTGTCCTAATGGTGACTATAAAGAGGAACACATATCATATGATGTTAAAGATTTTGGTGAGCATGTGCCTTCAAAATTGAACTTATTTTTACAACTACATCATGTAAGAGAGTTAAACTGGATGGCATTTATGATATGTTTGGTGAAGTCTATGGATGGTGTTGATCTCTAAATAACAACTTTTTTTCTTGAATGTAGGATTCCTCTCAATTTAGCCTGCTCACCCTATTTTGAACAAATGGTTCATGCCATTAACGATGAACTTGCATAAGCCACTTGGTTGTGAGAAGCTAAAAAGTTGGTTTACAAGGAGAAAGCATGCTTGTGATGGCATAAAAAAATGTGATGCTCTTCCTTCTTTGGTTTCTATAGGTGGCATAATTAGGAAATGTTGTTTACCGCACAAGAGATGGTGATTTATCTTGATTTGGAGTCCGTGGGATCCCTCTCGAAACTGACCAAGGAAGATCGTAAGGGCATGCGTCCATGTTTATGCTTGTCTGAAGGTTGGATGATAAGGCCATCTCTTAGTTTGAGAGAGTGCTTAGCATAGAAGGCCATCTTTGGGTTGGGACCCTCTAGAGTCATTATCTAGGTGACTTGGATATGCTATTTATAATTGTTCTCTCTAATAGCTTAGTTCAGTTCTTTCTTAGATGAACGAAGGTAACCTGGCATGTCTAAGGAGTACTTGAATGAGGGAAGACATTTGGAGAGATGACCATTGGTTGCAGTTACCGAGAGACCTCTGAAAATCAACATTGAGTGTGCCTTGGGACTAGTTGAGGCAATGGCCTTTGGAAAACAAAGTGCTAAGTAGGGATACCTATCCTACTTAGAGGCTAAGTCCCCAAGAATCTTGACTTTGTGAAGGAACGAGACTTGTCAAAAAAAGACCTTGAGGCAAAGAGGCAAGGCCCCGAACTCTGCTTGAACAATGGGATGGAGGAATGTGTGCTTGAGAAAGAGGGTTTAATCTTTCGCTGACTTAGCCCATTGAACCTGAAGTATACTTGGTCCACAGATGTCAAAATTGTTGATGATCGTGGGCTTGATGATTGTGTCCAAAAGGTGCATCTGTTAGACACTGAGAGGGGGGGTGAATCAGTGTAAAACCAATTTTATAACTTTTCTTAGCTTGTCACAATTAACTACCAATTCATCACTCCATTATTCTACCATTTGCATAATCATTTCATAAACATCTTTCACTTCATCATTCACATATCATAAGCATTTGAATCATCAAGAACCATAATACAACATAACACAACACCATATAATTTTGTAATCTTTTTGTATTAGTTTTGGTCCGGCTACAACCGTTAGGTAAAATCAGCACCTACTGATACAAAGAGCACCTACTCTGCATCTAGGACGTTGCCTGGCTTTCTTAGACCCTGCTAAGAAGGGTTTGAGGTATCCTAACCTCAAAAGCAAGACAAGCTTGCTTTTACAATTAAAGCTTACTATCACATCATTTCATCAGTCACATCAACATCACCTATCTCTTCAATCTGCTGCCAACTATCTCTGCTCATGCTCATCAATCATCTGTTTATCTGCTCATCACTACTGTTGGTCATCTGCTCATCACTCTTGACTGCTGCAACCCTGCCAAGTCATCAAGCTCTGCTCAATTCGCTGCTGCTGCCATCAACTTGTCATGTCTTCTTCACTTTGTCACTGGCTGAGATCGTCAAGGAGTATGCATCAAGTATTATCATCAACAAGATCTTTCAAACATCAAGTTCTGATCATGTCTTTACAGTCATCTTCTAGGGCAGTCATGCATCTTAACATTCAATCACAAAAGTCTGCTCATTAATCGCATCAATACTGCTGCAACACTCTTAACGTGCATCAACTTTGCTCTAACAATACTGCTGGCCAATCAGCTCATCAACAGTTGCTCATGTTGATCATCAGTTCTACTGCTCAAGGTTCATGCCAATCATATCTAGTCTGCTCTTATCATCAAGTTAGGGCAGTCATCTACCTAAACTGTGCATCATCCTTATACTTCATTAATAGCTTCTGGGGCTGTTATCTTCATGCTTGTCAACCTCTATGCATAGATTTGTGTATGCTTGCATTGTGTGTGTTCTGGGAAGACCTTACAAAACATATCTACAAATACTCCAAACTTCAACTATGCATACTATAGCAGACTTTCAACATCACTTCAAGGTATGCAACTTCATCATCATACAGTGCATCATTTATATAGTGTGTCAGGCATCATCATGATATTAACATATCATCATCACCATAGGACTTACCTCAGTATTCATGGTTCACTTGGCTGAGTATTACATCTTCTGTAGATGACTTCAATCTAAATGAGTGTTACATCATACCTTACTCAAAACTGTGCTTGTCAATACTGTAGACTTGTTTATGCCGCAGCAGACTCCAAGGGCATTACTACCATCAAAGCTCTGTCAGTTTGAGGAAGACTCCATCACTTGTTCAAGCATCAAAGGTTCAGTCTGAGAGAGGGCAGCAACATAGAACTAGGGCTGTGTACATCATCATCATCATACTGTATCAACATGTCGTTATGCATAGTGTACACACCTTAGTGCATGTCTGTGTATGTCTATTGGTGGAAGAAGGGCATCAATGAGACATCACTCAAACACTTCAAACACCCAAGGCTTGAACTGTTCAAGCACTCAAAGATTCAGACTGTATGTGCACGTGAAGATGTCCTCTAACACAGTCAAGACTTGGACTATGTACTTCAACTTGGATGGTGTGTTGGTACTGTGGATAACCTTCAAAATTCAGTATTGTTGTAGATGTCTTCAAAGATTGTTTTCATGCTAAGAAAAGATCACATTCATGACTGTTCAAACTCCTGAAAACAGACTTTGTCAAGATTAAGACTGTGTATGTTCTTTACACAGTGAAACCGCAAACAATGTGCATCAAACTCGGATTAAGGCAGTTTGCTTTGGAAGACCAAACTGTGTATGAGGTTTAGGAAGAGCCCTAACCACAAGTCAAACCCAGAACTTGTCACAATTCGGACTGTGTCCATAGTCAAATTAGGTCTGCAAAGAATTTAATATGGACTGTTGCAAGTGTGGAAAGCCTCCAACACTAGCCCAAGGAAAATGTTAACCTTCAAAATTCGGGTCTGCTCCTTTGAACAAGCTAGGGCATACACCTCTGCTGCTGCTGGTCACTGAATAATCTCAGTAAAAATGTTCTCCAACTGTGGAAAATTCGTGAGGTTAGGGCATCATTCCACCCATATTTCAGACTGTTTGAGGGCTGTGTAAATTCAGGACTGGTGTGAGAATGCTGATATAACCCAATGCAAGTCCAAGAGTGGACTGCTCCACCTCCTCTGCTGCTGCTACCACCGAAAACCAGACTGCTGTTGACTGCTCCTTCTCTGCTGCAATTTCGGATCTGCTGCTGCCACTGAAAATTTCAGAGCTATCTCTTTCATATCTGAAAATCCACTTGCAAAATAGAACACATGATAGGGTATTTATATTGATTTTCCATTAGTTTGGAGCCGACATGTTAAAGGAATTTTATTATATTTTTTTAAATTTTTGCTTAGCCGACTTGTCTGAAATTCAATATTTTATCATCACATCATCACAACATTCCTTCAATACCATTAAAAATGGTTTTAGGGTTTGTTGTAAGGTTTACAAGCTCCACATTGATGTCAAAGTTGATATGCCAACATCAAGGGTTGCATGCACATCAAGTGGATTACATCAAGCCACTAGGGCTTCCAAGGACATGCCATCATTCCACGTGCAAGAGTATCATCTACAATGACCATGGGCTCCATATCATCAACGTTTCCTCCAAGGTTCAAGAGAGGGTTCCAAGACAACCATCATCTTCATTGGTCATCAAGCCATTAGAGATTTATATGCCATGTGCAAGGTGCCATCATGGGCTTCAAGCATGTCAACCAAGAATTCGCCAAGGGTTTCAAGACTCCATCAAACCATCAATAACCATGCAAGCCACAAATGACCACAAAATGGGTCATTTGGCCCATAAAGGCTTCTTTGGCATGCCAAGGGGCTTCATGGGCTTCTTCATCAAGCAAGGGGCTTCATGGTCTTCTTTAACCGCCTCAACCACATGATCCAGCATGACATCACCTGCGGGGTTGCCAGTGCTTCTCTTAGAGTACCATGACATCATCATAGCATGAATGACCACAGAATGGGTCATTAATGCTTCTCTAACCCATCTAGGGTTTCTCCAACGTCTGCAAGGGCTTCAGGACCATCTCCAGGGTCTTCAACACCATCAGCTGGGTCTTCAACATCTTCAACAAGGTGGTGGCATCAAGATCCAGTCTTGTGGGTACAAAGACCTTGTCAACTGGGTACAAGGTGCTTCAAGGCACAAACCCACTCTGTAAGGAGTCTAGGAACTATAGGTGGGACTTGGTGGCATCAATGACATCCTGTGGGGCCACTGCAAGTCCATGTTGGCATCAATGACAATTTCATCAACAACATCTTGGAAGAGATATCCTAGAAATGGTTATGGAAACACTGTCTCTCAAGGAGGGCAAGGGGTCCATATCACTTTTGGGTCAAGTCGAGAGTGCATGTTGCATGTTGAAAGAAGGTTTTGTGAATTGAACTCCCAAATATGTGTAAGTTGTAGTGATCTCAATCTTTTCCTTGGGGAATTAGAAATGGCAATCAATCAGAACATGCTTTGACACTTTGAAGATCATAACCTTGACTTAATTGAGGTTCACTGACAACTATCAAAGGTCACTGAAGATGGGCAAATCATCAATGTATTTGAAGTCTTTTAGGAGAGGAGGCCAAGAGGATCAAATCATTAGCAAAAAGGAGCAAAGATATCAATATGTTGTGTAAAAGATAAACATAACCGTAGTGAATATGCTCTTGGAGAAAGACTCTAGCTCATCAATGTAAATCCCTAAGAAAGAGTCAGCGAGAGAGGGAATGCCTGATTAACCTTGTTGGTGTTTCAAATGAAATGTTGAAGGTTGTGGGGTATACAAAGGAAATAAAGAATTAACCCACCAAATTTCATGATGGTAGCCAAGATTGTCTTTGAAATGCGAATGTCATGTAGCCTCTGAAACAAGGCCTCTCTTGGCATTGCGTCAAATGCTTTTCGAAAGTGCAAAGCAACAAAGACTTTCAAAGAGCGACGATGCTTCTCTCTAATAATGGCCTTGAGTATGAAAATATGGTTAATAGTTTGGTATTCCAAAGGAAAACTTGCATGTCCTTTCACCTTGAAATGGCTCCTCTCGAGCTTGTTTGCAAGCTATATGTGAAGAACTGTAGCATAGATCTTGGAGTTTTGTTCAATCATGATATTTTTGTAGTTATTAGGGCTTTTGTTGGCCCTTGATTTAAGGATTGGGTGGATGATGTGCTAGCACCAAGCTTGGGGGAATCCAGACATAAACAAAAAAATGTCCGGATGTGAGGGAGTAATTCTTGGTTGGCTAGGACATAGTCATCCACACTACTCTTGATACTGTGAAAGAAGCACATGTTGCCCCTCAAGTCTAGGTATGTGGAAGACCATTCAGGAGCAGTAGATCACGATATTCCCCAAGCTATAGAAGGTGCCTCCCATAGGATGTTAGGTGTCTAAGACCATCGTCTGAAGTTCTATGAAGGTCTCTGGTGCTAGGGTCAAATCTCTTGCATGCAATGGCCATTATTGGATTTGTCCTGATGTAGTACCTATAGAGCTCTAGTTGAAGTCCCCCAAAAGAATGACCTTGCCAAGAGTAGAATAATGAGAAATGTGAACATATAGGTCAAGGAAAGGGTCCCCATTAGGCTCACTTTGAAGTGCAAAATGTGAGGATGCTAGGGGAAGTACAAAACTATGATGTAAATGTCATGAGGTAGTGGGGTGATCCCTTGGTCTTGTACCCACAAGAACATGGCATCATTGCTAGAGGAAACCATAGAAACCTTGCCTTGAAGAGTGTCATAGATAAGGCATGCAACCTGTTATCACCCAGTAATTTTCCCATGGTTGTGGTACGAGAATCATTGGGGTAACCATTTCAAACCTATCTTTAGACTGTATTCTAGCCTATACAGTCAGAGAGGGCTCTCTCTTTGTCACAGGAACATTCATGTACACATATAGCTTTAAACAAGCATTTGGAACGCTAGATTTTTGAGGGGAGGGGTTGTTAAGGTTTTAAAGAGTGTAAGAAAGACAAATATAAAATACCATTAGGCAATGGAGTCAAAACCTGAAACATTCAAGGACTTACAACAAATAATGAACAGTGATAACCTTCATAATCTGAGACAAAGTAAGTGTTAATATTCAACAAAATATCTTTAAGAGATGGCAGGGGGAAATGAGAAGAAGCCCAATGAGACAGGAGGCACCTATCTGTGGATGAATCTCTTGAAACACCTTTAGCAGAAGCTACAATAAAGGTTGATAACTGAAATGGAGCATCTAACAAAGGATGAATTCCAAGACATTTATCATAAACACAAACAAATGCATTATCTGATGCAAGGAGCGCTTAACAGAGAACAAATTCCTTGCTACAACTAGAAACGCATTAGCAGAAATTACACAAACATGGAAATGAAGCATACAAGAAAAACATACTGAACAGTGAACACCATGATTGAAATATCCCAAATCCCGATATTTTCTATTTCTAAACAATTATGCGGGTACAACTGGGCTTACAAACTGCCAGGCAAAAATCCCTATTTTATAGGAAAAATTAGGGTTAGGGTTTGTGAGACAGAATGAACACTTACCACTGATAACTGGCTGAACTGCTGCAGATAAAGTCTGCAAGTACTGAGATCTGGATCGGAGAGGAACTGATCTCTGTTGTCTCCGGTGAATGCTCCAGCAATAAGACGCCCAATCAGAGAAAAAGGTGACGCCCTCAAGGAAGGAGGTGCCCGATGGATCCGCCGATTTGCAGGGCTGATAGCCTTGCTGTGCCGGAGAGATTGGCTGGAATATACTGCAGTTCTGAACCCTCTAAGTATGAAAACGTATTGGTTCTCTGAGGCAGCTGCTCACGCCCCTGGTGGTCTGGAAATGCTGATAACTCCTTCGGATGAGCTCAGATGGAGCTGATAGTCACTGGGTACCAGAGTATGAAGCTGCTAGTGAAAATGATGCCTGAGTTTCGGAAGGAAACTGAGATCTGAAGGCCCAATAGCTGATTAGGGCTTTCTGGTGGAAAACCCCCTCTTACGGCTGCACCGTGCCTCTGCAACAATCTCTACCCTGTGCGATATAACTGATGAATGAAATGAAGAACAAGTGGTGAACCAGTATGGTTTACCCGGAATAAGACTAGGACAGATGTTTCACTGCCGAAATCCTGTTAGCTGAAGACTCCGTCTCCAACCCCAACTGCTGTGCTGCTATCCAAGTGCTCCCAAAATAATCAATAATCATAAGTGAAGTCTCCTCTCG
Organism: Pseudotsuga menziesii; assembly: GCA_001517045.1. Lineage (NCBI taxonomy): Eukaryota > Viridiplantae > Streptophyta > Pinopsida > Pinales > Pinaceae > Pseudotsuga > Pseudotsuga menziesii. The sequence goes on from LPNX011012881.1 coordinate 140,691, forward strand.
CTTTATCCTCTATTTATAAAGTTCAACTGCGCAAAACCTAATCTTTGACCTAATTAGGTCACTTTAACTTCTAATTTGCAGTTGACTTGCATGCATGCGCATGGAGACTTAATTGGGTGCATGCATCATTAAATAATGCTTAGATGTCATGTATGTCACTTTTAGGGTTTGCATGCATATCACTTTTAGGGTTTGCATGCATCTCACTTTTAGGGTTTGCATGCATGTCACTTCTGAGCTTTGCATGCATGTCATTTTTGGGAACATTACAGTCCTCCCTCGCCAAAGATTGCTTGTCCTCAAGCAATGCCAATGCAAATCCATAATCAATAAACTGAACCAACTGAATCCGAGGATGATCCCAGGGTCCCAAATTATCCTAGGAAATCGGTAGTGCTGGACAAATGTCTTAAAGACAAAGTAGAAATAAACTTCAAATAACTGGCATATTCCCTTGAAAAATTCAATGCTGATTGTTTCCAACTTTTGTATTAGTCTTGCATATTTATCCATCCATCTTGGAAGAGACACACAAGATCTGTCAAAATCTATGTCTCCAAAAGAACTTGAACACTCAGTATCATGCTCCAAAGGAGTGAATCTGATTTCATCTCCAGTGCATTTTAAAATTTCCACCATTGATTCATCTGCCTGTATAGTAGCCTCGGACGTATTATCCAATATCGTCTCATTG
>LPNX011012881.1:145454-318028 GCA_001517045.1 Pseudotsuga menziesii
AACACCAAATTAAGGAGATCTGCCTTCTTATGTTTGCACTTGCTTGTTTCTTGTAATCCTGAATTTATTTGCTTGTGGTTGTTTGGAGAATATTATTCCTTTCACTTAGTTCCTCTGGATTACTAGTTTATTTTGTTGTTTTGCAATCTTCATGTAACCGTTTGCTCATTCAAATATTAAATGCATGACATAGTAAGATGAATAAACATCACAAATCCCATGATATTAAACAAGAGAACACAAATGGTAAACATAAACTGTTTATGCAAGTGTGGACATAACAAGTACCTCAAATCAGTCCTGTGTAACCATATATAATAAGTGGAATAACTCTGACCTTTGAACAATGCTGATGGTTTACTGCAATCATTAAGACTGCCGCTAGTCAATATTTAATAGTGCCCAGGAGGAAGTATGATGCTTTCAACACTAGATCTGATTCCCAAATACCATGAACTCTGTTTCTCATTTAAATATCAGTCATGCAATGTTATATGCACCAGCTGAGAATGGGATCCCTGCCAGGAATGTCAGTGGTTGTTGATGGCTGTAACAACGGCAATTTATAATCAGATCTTAAATTATGATGACAATGGCTGTAAGTTTTACCAGCAGTACTATAAAATCAGATCTGTGTGTATAGGGCAATGGTAGAGTGTTGCAGGAGAAGAGAGCCCCACTAGATAGTTACATGCCCAGAAAATAGATCACGCCCAGCTTGGGGAAATTACAGCCCTGAGAATATGAATACCCTGCTTTCCTTCTTCCGTGAAGTTTGATGCTCACGCCCTTAGTAGATTAAGAAATTGTTGAGAGTGGATTCGTTGTCCTGAATATCGGATAGATGTGCCCTTAACTAGTGGTAATATATGCTGCTCAACATTTGATATAGATGCCCTTCATAACTGAATATGCAGCTGTATATGCTTTGAATCTTTGCCCTAGATCCTCTCGAATCTTGATGTCTTCTTTTTCTTTCCCTTGAACAATCTTTATTGTTTTCAAGTACGTTGATAGATCTGAATGATCTATCCTCTTGCATTGACCGGAATAAGACTAGGGCAGATGTTTCACTGCCGAAATCCTGTTAGCTGAAGACTCCGTCTCCAACCCCAACTGCCGTGCTGCATGCTGTGCTGCTATCCAAGAGCTCCCAAAATAATCATAATCAAAAGTGAAGTCTCCTCTCGCTTTATCCTCTATTTATAAAGTTCAACTGCGCAAAACCTAATCTTTGACCTAATTAGGTTACTTTAACTTCTAATTTGCAGTTGACTTGCATGCATGCGCATGGAGACTTAATTGGGTGCATGCATCATTAAATAATGCTTAGATGTCATGTATGTCACTTTTAGGGTTTGCATGCATATCACTTTTAGGGTTTGCATGCATCTCACTTTTAGGGTTTGCATACATGTCACTTCTGAGCTTTGCATGCATGTCATTTTTGGGAACATTACAGTGATGAATCTCAGACATTCAGGGCATACTTTGCATTAATGCTCCCAATAAAAGTTGCAGAGGTACAAAACCAAGCACATTAGCTTCAAAATGAATGTCAAACCCTGTTTTACTCCTCTATTGAGGTTACACTTATAGTGCAGTTTACCCTCGAGACGTATTTCAAAACAGGGTAGTTTAATGTCAAGCTGATTAGCCTTATAAACCATCGCGCTCCGTAAACGTGACTTTTGTACCGCCAATCTTTGAGCGCGATATCCAATGGGGATGGGACACATCATTTACGCACGTTCCCCATCACGCAGGCCCTCTCCGACTTTGAGTGTGCAAGTTGTCTCAACGATTTGCGTGTACACCGTCGGATCTCATCGGAGATGCATGAATGGACGAGAGCCGTTGATCTTCCCCTGTGTTTGCCGTGGCAGCGCTTTTGGGCCCACCATATTTCGCCGACTCCAAAGTCAAAACAACGCATGCAGGTTCACGTAGCGGGGTTTATTTCCATCGTAGATCTAGATCGGGCTTTGATCCCGGTTGTCGAAACCTGCGGGGCCTACCAAATTTCGCAAATCGGGAGAGCTACTTATCCCGTGTGCATGTTTCCCTTTTCCGCATCGTCGATCTTAGGCGGACACTCTCCGAGTCGTTGATCTGAGGTCAAGCTGCAGGTTGCAGAAAATGGAAAGCGGGCTTTCAACTTTTTCTGACCGGATTTTCGCGCTTTCTGCTTCTGCCCTTTTGCTCCTTTTCGAGCCGTTGATCTTCGGCGGAAGCTTTCCGGACTGTCGATCTTTTTCGGACCGCCTTTTTGCTCGCTTCTCGGCCATTGATCTTCGGCGGAAGTCCTTCGGATCGTCGATCCTGCTGAAAGCGGGATTCTAATCTTTTTATAACCAAACTTTTGTATTTCCGCTTTTCGATTTTCGCCCTTCCGCCTTTGCTGGACCGTTGATTTGCGCGGAAGTTCTCCGAACTGTCGGATCTCGAGCTGCGGAAAGCGGAAGTCAGGTTTACCAATTTTCACAACCGAAACTTTGCCTTTTTCGCTTCTGCCTTTTGTTGGATCGTTGATTTGTGCGGAAGTTCTCCGAACCGTCGGATCTCGGGCTGCGGAAAGCGGAAGTCAGGTTTATCAATTTTCACAACCGAAACTTGCCTTTTCTGCTTTTCCGCTCCCGATTTCGCCTTGACGGAAATGATTTGTGGCCTTTGATTTTTCTCCGCTATGCATCCAGGCCATCCGTTCTGGTTAGCTTTAACTTTGATCAGATTTTTCATGTTTAGGCATATTTATAAGGCTAAAACTCATGATTTTTTCAAAAATTTTGCACTTCAAAGTAATGGATAAACCCTTTAGAACATGTAGAAACCCCATCAATACCCTTCAAAGTCATGTGATACAGAAAATTTTGAGGCCTTACTCTTTCTTTTACTGGCCTAGACCTTTGTAGGGGAATTAGTGCAGATGCATATGTAAAAGTCCTTAAAATTTAGCGCAGGTGCTAACAACGGCTCCAACTCGAGGATGCTATCCTCCCTGTGTGGTAGCAAAGAACCTCATAGACCAAGTGCCTGATCCATTGGGTTGGTCCCAAGCTTTCCCGAAATCCCCAACATGCTTTGAAAAAAAAATTGAACTGATACTGAAAACGAACTGAAAAATTGCTAAAAGAATTGCTCGCCATGTCGATCTTATTCATACCTACCTACCCTACTTACTGAACAACAATGCCCAATCAAGTAAATTCTGACTTCCAATGAATCCAACAAAGCAATTGATCTAATGATTGAGCTTCTTCATCATGCTTGATCAGAAATGAAGAACTTAATGGTAAGAGGTTATGATAAAGGAACTAATCTTTACTGCAGAGACATAACCAACCATTATCACTGCAAAGCTTTTCCACATATTCAGCCACTGGATCATGACAACCTGTAAAATTTTCTGTTATGTACTTGCCATGACAAAACTGCTCCATATATTCAGCCACTGGATCATAAAATCCATGACAGTCTTCAAATTTTTTTGTCATTTGCTTGCCCCAATAAGGCTGCTGAAACTGTAACTCCACCTGCACACTGTCAAACTGTTTTTCACAAGTGCCTTGAAAAATAATGCTCAGGACATTTTTCAAATGGAGCATCAACAATCTCCTGTAAAATTTATGAAGTAACAACTTGATTCTCTTTATGTGCTTCAACAGAAATATCATCCTCCGCTTCAAGAAAATCAAGTGAAATGAACTCTTCTTGACATGAAAATTCTGAATTTGAAGAACATGAAGAGACATCCCATTTAGGACCCTCATCTTCTTCTAGGTGATCCAATCCTTCATTGTAGACTGCTGGTTCTTTAGGTGCATCATCCAAGTAGTCATCTTCATATTTATCATATATAGGCGGGCTGAAATATCCTTCAAAACCACCACAAACAGAGTTTGCAATAGGCTGATTGCGTTCTTCATAAAACAAATTGTAACACTCCTCCTGTACAACACTAGGCTGATTATCTTCTTGCTCATAAAGAGAAGGATAGGAATGCAAAGCAGATTCTACTTGTTCACCCTTCTCATTATCCATTATTAAAAATGCCATGACATTATTCATAACCTCAAGTTTCTGTGTTTGATTAGAAACTCTTAATCTTTGTTTCTGAAATTCAAATGTGGCATAACCCAATGGGAAACAGTTACTTTCATCCTGCTGAGTGCAATCTTCATAAAAAGAAGGATTGGAATGCAGAGCAGATTCTGGTTGTTCCTCTTGAGCAAAGAAATTATGCTCTTCTTCAGCAAGGTATATCTCGAAATCAATATCATCAAAGTGATGATTTCGACTTTCCATTGGCTCTTCTCCTCCCTCCTCAGCAACATAATTATCCAGGAAAGGTGGCCTGATCTGTTGGTCTTCAGGATCTTTGATTTCTTGGAGGAGGAAGGGGTCTTCTAAAATTCTGTTCTCTATTCTATTGCTCTATTTTCTATGGGAGGTGGTCTATGGTCCATGGTGAGTCTCTCCATCAACTTTTCCATGTTTTTCATCATCATGTCCATCCTGGCCTCTTGTGAGTTAGATGAAGAAGGTTGTGTGGGCTCTTTATCCTTTCTTCTTTCTCCCTCTTCTCTCCTTTTCTCTCTAGCAGCAGTCAGGTTTATTTCCACCTCTATGGCATCATTCATCATATCGACCAGGGAGGCTGATTTTCTTTCACTCAGCCATAAGGTAAATTCACTATCAAAAGTTTTAGCATATTGGAGTTGGGAAGCAGCAGGGGGAGGCTTGAACTGGGTAGGGATGGCATTATATACTTTCATAAACCTGTCAGAAAACTCTTGGACAGATTCACTCTCCCTCCTCTTCATGGAATGAAATTGGGACAAACACTTCCTAGGGTCTTTCTTGTCTGCCCATTTGTTCTTGAAAGAATCTTCAAAAGCTTGATAGTTCGTAATGAAATTGTTCGTAAGATTTGAGAACCATTTTCTTGGTTCTCCAGCAAGACTTTGGGCAAACAGTCTGACTTTAATATCCTCATGGTCTACTTCCTCTAGGTTTGTCTAGTCTGAAAACCATCCCAAGTGTTCCTCAGGTGAATACCCCCTCTCCCCATTAAATTGTTTGAGTTTTTGGGCATATCCCTGGGGGAGGTCATGAAGAGCAGCAGGGAGAAGTAGAGGGGCAAACCTTTTAGCCTTTCCCGGGGTTATAGCAGGGTTTTCAAGAGGAATTGAAACTGGTGTGATAGACAGAATCAATCTGCTGTGAGGAACTGTAGAGCTATGAAGGACTGTAAAACTGAATGATGAAGGCTCCCTAAGCTCTAAAGTGGTGGGGAATAAGGATATGGCAGCAGACTGCTCTGGGGTAATGGGGTTCCATGAGGCTAATTCAGAGGGAAATAAGGGGCATTCTCAATCCGACAAAGGTTGGAGATCCCTACCTAAAGACTCAGAAAAGGATGCGGTATCAACTGTAGCACCATGAGTTTTACAGGGATGATCATTGTTCTTATGTGCATTGACTGAAAGATCTTGGTCAAAATCATATGTACAAGATGAGGGGACACTTTCAGTTCTTAAAGAAGGATATATAGGGGTAAATCCATGGCCTTGTTTTGGGTGCAATAAACAATGGGAAATTCCTTTGACAAGCTTAGGAAATGATAGGAAAAAATTTATAAGAAAGGATAAGATATCTTGGAGAAGATTCACACTTGAGTACCTTATTTTTTCACCACGCCTTTCCATTTCTTTGCAGTGAGCTCATTTCCCCAGTGGAATCGCCATAGAAAATTCTGAAGACTGGATTCTTTGTAGGTGGAGTCGCCAGGTGAAAGATGTATAACCTTCTTGATGTTTGACCGTTGTTCACCATCAACAGTTAAACATGAAACCCTTTGCAGCTTCTTGGCCGCCGGTATTTTCAATGGAGTCGTCTTCCAAAAGCTTTGAGTGGAGTCGCCAGAGCATATACAACCAACATGTGTCTAGGACCGGCTGCTCAACCAGGTCGTAGAACTAAAACAATGTCGTTTTCCCAAGGATTTAATAGTGATTATTCCCCGACAACGGCGCCAAGATGTGGTAGGGGAATCACTGGGGTAACCATTTCAAACCAATCTTTAGACTGTATTCTAACCTATATAGTCAGAGAGGGCTCTCTCTTTGTCACAAGAACATTTACGTACACATATAGCTTTAAACAAGCATTCAGAAGGCTATATTTTTGAGGGGAAGGGTTGTTGAGGTTTTAAAGAGTGTAAGGCAGACAAATATAAAATACCATTGGGAAATGGAGTCAAAACCTGAAACATTCAAGGACTTACAGTAACTAATGACCAGTGATAACCTTCGTAATCTGAGGCAAAGTAAGTTTTAATATTCAGCAAAATATCTTTAAGAGATGGCAAGGGGAAATGAGAAGAAGCCCAATGAGACAGGAGGCACCTATATGTGGATGAATCTCCTGAAACACCTTTAGCATAAGCAACAATAAAGGATGGTAACTGAAATGGACAATCTAACAGAGGATGAATTCCAAGACATTTATCATAAACACAAACAAATGCATTATCTGATGCAAGGAGCGCATAACAAAGAACGAATTCCTTGCATACAACTAGAAACACATTAGTAGAAATTACATAAACATGGAAATGAAGCATACAAGGGAAAACAGACTGAACAGTGAACACCGTGATGAATCTCAGACATTCAGGGCATACTTTGCATTAATGCTCCCAAGAAAAGTTGCAGAGCTACAAAAACAAGCACAGAGGCTTTAAAATGAATACCGAACCCCGTTTTACTCCTCTATTGAGATTACATTTATAGTGCAGTTTACCCCCGAGACGTATTTTGAAACAGGGCATCAAAATTAGTTACATGGCAGGAATCAAACTCGAAAGTACATCCTAAATCCTAACAAACTCTGACATGTCAGATGCGTCGTGCCCACAAAACATTTCGGGAAGGCACGCTGTGCTCCGCGTGACCAATCAAAAAGGTAAATCTCAACATTTGGGACTTTCTGGCATGCTTGTTGAAAGGGACTGCTGAGAACACCTTTGAACGACCTTTTGTTGACTCAGTTGTTGGCCGCTCCTGTGAGTTGTTGACTGCTCAACCTATGTATGTCCTTCCAGAGCTGATTTGGTGGTGACGATCGACACTTCTGGAGGTTGCAGTTGTATCCAGCTGACTCGTGGTTGGTGGACGTCGGAGTTGTAGGGTGGCGAGAGTAGTAACAGATTGTTTGATTTTCAAATCCCAGGTTACGTGGTTAATGTCAAGCTGATTAGCCTTATAAACCATCGCGCTCCGTAAACGTAACTTTTGTACCTCCAATCTCTGAGTGCCATATCCAATGGGGAGGGGACACGTCATTTACGCACGTTCCCCATCGCGCATGCCCTCTTCGATTATGAGTGTGCAAGTTGTCTCAACGATTTGCGTGTACACTGTCGGATCTCATTGGAGATGTGTGAATGGACGAGAGCCGTTGATCTTCCCCTGTGTTTGCCATGGCAACGCTTTCGGGCCCACCAGATTTCACCGACTCCAAAGTCAAAACAACGCATGCAGGTTCACGTAACGGGGTTTATTTCCGCTGTAGATCTTGATCGGGCTTTGATCCCGGTCGTCGAAACCTGCGGGGGCTACCAAATTTCGCAAATCGGGAGAGCTACTTATCCCATGCGCATGTTTCCCTTTTTGCACCATCAATCTTAGGTGGACACTCTCCGAGCCGTTGATCTGAGGTGAAGCTACGGGTTGCGGAAAGCGAAAAGCGGGCTTTCAACTTTTTCTGACCGGATTTTCACCCTTTCTGCTTCCGCCCTTTTGCTCCTTTTCGAGCCATTGATCTTCGACAGAAGCTTTCCAGAGCGTTGATCTTGCGGGAAGCGGAAAGCGGGATGCCAATCTTTTCACGACCAAATTCTGCATCTTCTGCTTTTCGATTTCCGCCTTTTTGCTCCCTTCCGGGCCGTTGATCTTTGGCGGAAGTCCTCCGGACAGTCGATCCTGCAGAAAGAGGAAAACGAGATTCCAATCTTTTTATAACCAAACTTTTGTATTTCCGCTTTCCGATTTCTGCCCTTTCGCCTTTGCTGGACCTTTGATTTGTGCGGAAGTTCTTTGAACCATCGGATCTCGGGCTGCGGAAAGCGGAAGTTGGGTTTACTAATTTTCACAACTGAAACTTCGCCTTTTCCGCTTCATCCTTTTGTTGGACTATTGATTTGTGCGGAAGCTTTCCGAACCGTCGGATCTCAGGCTGCGGAAAGCGGAAGTCAGGTTTACCAATTTTCACAACCGAAACTTGCCTTTTTCGATTTTCTGCTCCTGATTTTGCCTTGGCAGAAATGATTTGTGGGCTTTGATTTTTCTCCGCTATGCATCCAGGCCGTTCGTTCTGGTTAGCTTTAACTTTGATCAGATTTTTCATGTTTAGGCATATTTATAAGGCTAAAACTTGGGATTTTTTCAATAATTTTGCACTTCAAAGCAATGGATAAACCCTTTAGAACATTTAGAAACCCCATCAATACCCTTCAAAGTCATGTGATACAAAAAATTTTCAGGCCTTACTCTTTCTTTTACTGGCCTAGACCTTTGTAGGGGAATTATTGCAGATGCATATGTAAAAATCCTCAAAATTTAGCACAGGTGCTAACACAACCTCTCATGAGCCTCTTACGCTATTGGAATTGTGAGTCTCTCGTCTACATGGTAACACCCATGTAGCCTTGGATTGTAGCTGGTGTCTACTTAGGGACAACTTGGCTCTCAGTGAGATAAAGGAGGTTGCGGGTCCCAAGAACATTATATAGTGTACCCAAAGAGGAACAAAATACAACATTATAATTGAAGCAAGCACTAGACCTGGTTGATAGTCCCTCCTATCCTGACGAGTCTGTCATTTAAGGACGAGTTCACTGAGGAGGAGTGAAGTCTCTAATTATTGCTTTGAGGTCCTAAATGATGGCCTGCTTGCCTTCTTTCCTAGCTACCATAAGTTATTTCTCTAGATTGCTTCAGCTTGATAAATTGGGATCTTATGAGGTCAACATCTAGATTGATCTTATGAAGGTAAAGAGGAAAGCCATCTCTTAGCTTGAAGGGCTCTAAGATGATATCCTAGAGTCCTAAACTGGATGAAGAGCATTGAGTTGGCCCTAACCCAAGCTTTCTCAAGGTTGATATTATTTAGATCAAGGGCATCATGAAGGAAAAAGGTGCCCTTGAAGAAAGGGTCTGAAGAGGTAATGTGTGAGCGGACACACCCTAGGATTATATTCTTTGGTCGGCCTATTATTTTCCTTGGTGATTTTTGGCTTGAACCACCTCTTAAACTTCGACAAGTGAGGGGGATGCTGCCTTCTTCCAAGCAACCACTATCCAAGAATCCATCTCTTATTCGAGTTGTACGTGTTGGGTTCTCATGTCCACTTAAGGTTGGTGTTTTTATATTTCAGTGTGTCCTTGAGCAATTTTTGGAGATGTATGTTTTCTTGAGATATCATCTTGGTGATCATTTGTTTCAAGTTATGTTTTCTGAATTCTACCTTTACGACTCTGTCTATGAGATTAGTAACCTCGGCTTGAAGTCTATTGTTTTCAGCTTTGAGTTGCTCCAATCTTGCCAACATGCTTGTAATGTGGGATGCCTAGATGGAGAAGTTTGCAAGTGAGGAGGAGGTTAAGTTGTCCATAAGCACAATTTTTGCACTGTTATTTGGCTTCCATTCATTGTCTTGCATCTCCTACATAACCAAGTGTGTGACTGGTGAGAAGTCAGAATCAACACTCAACAAAGTTTTCAATGACGATATAGGGTCAGAGATAGTCAGGTTCTTGGGTGTTGGAGGAGAGGGGGAGGTGGAATCGGAACACAACCATTAATGAGTGAGCTACTCCACCGTGGTTGTGCATAACCATACATAGTGAACCAACCCTTTCCTTCCCATTGGAATCATTCCTTGGGTGATTTTGAAGATCTTCTTGTGGACCTAGGCATTGATGATTGAATGAACCTTCACTCATGGCGCTATCCTTGCTTGCATGCTGCTTCTTGCTCACTGGTTTCAGAGAGAAGGGAAGATCAGGGGTGGGGTTGTTTGTTTGCATTGTGAGGAGTTGGGGTTGGCTTGCGGAGGAGAGTAGGGTCGGGGTTTGCTCGTGGAGAGAGGAGGTGGGGGTCTGGTTCACGAAGAGGGGATTTGGGTTTCTCTGAGCTCAAGAGTTGTCTCCAACCATGAGGAAGATGGTGCTCATTATTTAAACTGGTCCTCTTCAAGTTGGTGCTGTATTTTGGCACACTTTAGTTTGTGATTAGCATTTTGGGTCCCTCCCTCTCTACGTTTATTTGTATATCACTGTTGTGTCTTCTATTTATTTTGATGGTCTCTAACATTATTTCCTTTGGTGCATTCCAAAGGATGAGTTCATGTTCTTATGTGCAAAACATTTCTTGTCAATTTAATCTCATACTAAATTCAAATTTGAAAACTTTGTGGAATCTGTATATAAAATTTTGAAATTGAAGAAAGTATTCTATTTCATGAGTTGTGGAAGTTGTTCAATGGTAAATAGTCCAAAATAATGAACTTTGAACTTTAGGTATTTTGTAGTATAAGAAATTCCCAGTCTGAATACCTGTCTCCTGGAAATTTGAGTTCTATACCTGTTAAAATATAGTATAACTATATTCAAGTAATTTGTTTTCATCTACTTCAATCTATCCACAATGCTGTAAAAATACAATATCTGTTTTCTACTGCTGACTTCTAGCTAGAATGGGTTTGAAAATAACATGCTTCATGCATTTGATACTTTTTTATTGGTAATCCCTTTTTAAATTGGATGGTATTGTTATCTGTATATGCAATGGTCCAGTATATTTTTTATTTCAAGTATTGTCTTCCACATGTATATTCATTATTCATGAAAACAAATTTTAACAATTATATTACATGCTATTTTGGAATAATTAGGCTTTTGTCCAATTCAATTTTTTTATGTTGTCAAGAAAGAGGGTTAGCAATTTTTTGTTGTAGTTGTTTTATATGGATGCTGGTTACAATGGAGTTACACTAGATTCCATTTCTTGAGTGTGCAGTACGTGCAAATATATTTTTGGCGGGTCTAATACTATATTGTATGTTTAGAATTACATCTAGTCATTATAGTTTAAGATTTCTTGCAAAGAGATTCTATATAATGGATCCCCATTTCATAGTTAAAATTCTTATAAACCATTTTCTAATTTTTTTATTTTGTCATTTGCTCCAATAAAAGACCATAGGGGCATTAACAAAGATATCTTTGATAGTTTCCAGTGTTGAGATTTTAAATAATTTCTTCTTTGATTTGAGGTTCTCTCTGTCATGGCTATGTGGACTCGAGTGCAACCGGATTACGCTGCCAACATGTGGAATGAAGCCTTAAATAAGCGACTTGGAACCATGGTATGAATTTTCAGCTATCTAATTAGGCAATGAATGAACGTCTTAACATGTTTTTTGAAGATTTCAACAGTCCTTATAAAATTGCAAATGAGCTCTTAACAATCTGCTAAGTTTCTCCAGATGGAGATATTTTCTTACAAAATGTGAATCTAGACCATCAAGAATTTGTTTCTGTTTTGTTAAACTTTTGAGCTTTAAAAAAGTGGGTTCTTTATAGTCTTAGAATATTTCATATGTGGTTTCAGTGTTGGAAATACATCTTACCATGTAAATGTTTCCTTGCACATATTCTTGTAGGCTTGTTTGTAGTGTAGAACACTATCTTTATATTGATTTCATGTTTGTCAGGAATTATTCATATATTATAAACTCTCATAATGACAAGAAAGGTGACTGTAAGTTTGAATAAATGTTGCATTTAGGCGAGTAGGTTTTTATCTAGTAAGATGTGTTGACCACCTAACCAACTAGGTGGGAAACCATGAACCATGCACTTGTACTTTGTACCATGAAGATGATCAAGATGTACTTACAAAGTTTTTCAAGCCAGACAATTTTTCCTCTTTCTCCTCTTAACTTTTCTCCGTGAAATTTCTGCATCCTTGTGGGGTATTTTGTAATGATATGTCAGCATAAGGGTCAATTTTTGTAAAACTTAATTACCTAGGAATTCATCACTATGGAATTCCTTTCATCAAGTGTTTTTTCCTTTGGATAATTAAAATTCATTTTTAGTGATTTTAATTGTCTTAGTTTTTCAATCAAAGTTCCCCCCAAAGTGGTGAAAGGTGTTCTAGTGATTGAGTCTATGGGGTGATTTAGGCCTAGGAATGTTCTATGTTACCATGCTAGACATTATCCAGAGTTTTGCGGAATTTCGTTAGGTTTTATCTAAGATTTTTTAATTTTGGGTAGTTAAAAATGTCCCTCAGCATAAAAAAATTGTAATGTAAAGATGGATATGTGGCACCTAGTTCCCATAAATAGGGGTATGGGTACTCAAAATCAATGGCATAAGACCCCCTACACCCTTGGATCAAGTTTGAAGTCATTTAGACGAGTTTTGCTAAGGTTTTGGGCATGTTTTCCTAAGTCAGTCAGGAAAACCAGGAAAACTGGCCATCAATGAAGTAAATATCGGCATCGACAAAAAATCGTCAAGGGTCTTGAATACAACTTCTCGACAACATTGAAGAAAAAATCGGCAAACCGCGACAAACATTTAAAAATACAAAATATATTCATTTTTTTCAAAATTTTAAACATATAAAGCAACAACATCAGATAAACACATTGGCACATAAATATGGAGAAAACATTGATATATAGATGTAGTGGATGCAAATAACTCGGATGGTTTGATTTCAATGACTCGGACTACTAAAACATACATACAATTTTACAATTTTAATGAAAAAAATATGTATTAAAGAATCCAAGCTATGATTCTAAACCATTAGAGACAAAATATTCAAAGTCTAGTCATGTATATACCATCTAAGGTTGAATATATCAAAATGGATCCAAGTGCAATACATATCTAAATCAAAATTGAAAATGCATAATCATTAAAATCATTGTCTATGTTGGGATCCTATTCATCAATAACACCATGTTCCCCCCTCCGCTAGGCTGTAGCCCTTGCCTCTACCTCGAATCTCGAAATTGATCCTCCGAGGACATTAGTTAACACCCTACAATTTTGATGAAACTTCTTAATCCAAGCGTTAAAAAAAGGTAGAAAGAGCTTCCCATGCTTAATAAGTGATTTTGCTTGACTGAAGGGTAGATTTTTTTATTAAGGGCATGACAAAGGAGTTTAATCAACTTCAACAATTGGGCATCAGTGCCATGAACATCAAGGTACATAGAGAGTTTGATGTGCTTGATTAAATTCCAATCCCTTACTCTCATACATGATAGAATACAATGGAAACGTTGCAATCCTGAAATCCCGAAAACCATTAAGTCTGTTGAATTTTGAATGGAATCTAAAATTCTACTTTTTGCATATGAAGTCCAATGAGGTTGGAACCACTCTCAAACATCCTGAAATAATTATTGGTAATGTTAAAAATTTAAGTAAAGGGATGGAAAATGAAAGATAAAGAGAATGTCACTTTTACTTTAAGAATTTAACATTACCATTTAGTATTGTTGACTTCAATTTCACTTGCACAAAATTGATAATTTTTTTCTTCGTCTTAAAATCCGAGTTTTTAAAATTGTGATGAAGCATCCTTGGCGATTTTTTCCATTGTGGCATGATGTTACCAAAAAATCATGTTTTTTTAGAAAAAAATCCCGATGTTTACTTTTTGTAAAAAATCGTGCTTTTTCCTAGCCGATTTTTCGGCATGAGGAAAAAGTCAAGATATTTTCGAAAAATTGGTGATTTTTACTTATTTGCCGGCCATTAATTAGAATGACAAATTTTTGGAAAGTGCCTAAAGTCACTTAGAGGGTGGAAAAATTGTTTCCTAAAGTTAAGTTATGTTCATAAGGTGACATTAGAGTAAAAAAGGGCCCCTCCATACAAGTGTACCACAGGATTGACGTTGACTCCCTAGGAGGGGCACCCTCCCTCTTCATGAAATTGAGAAAATTAAAAATAAACCAAAGTAGATGGTCCTACCTTGGTGGTCCCCTCCCTTTGGCCTTGGCATAAGGTTTTAAAACTTAGGAGGGGGGTTTCCCCTCATTGTATTTTTTTTTTTTGACCAAAGGAGGCGCCCAAGAGAGAAGTGTGCCCCTCTCCATGGGCCTCTCTTCCTCTCAAGTGACAAGTGTAATGCATGCAAAAGGGGTCTCTTCTGTCTCTTTACGTATTTAAGGGGGGGCACCCTCCCTCTTCATGAAATTGAGAAAATTAAAAATAAACCAAAGTAGAGGGTCCTACCTTGGTGGTCCCCTCCCTTGGCCTTGGCATAAGGTTTTAAAACTTAGGAGGGGGGTTTCCCCCCATTGTATTTTGTTTTTTTGACCAACGGAGGCGCCCAAGAGAGAAGTGCGCCCCCCTCCATGGGCCTCTCTTCCTCTTAAGTGACAAGTGTAATGCATGCAAGAGGGGTCTCTTCCCTCTCTTTACGTATTTAAGGAGGCTTCTCCTCCTCATTGGGTTACAATCCCTCTTCTTTCTTAATCTCTCTTGCTATTCTTGCTCTCTTGCTCTTATTTTTGAGAACCAATTTGTAATTTCTAGCCATTGTGAATAATATAAAAATTCTTTGGGGGAGATCTAGTGTGTTGCTCATTGTGGATAGCTTCTACCTATTTTCCGTTGCTTGCATATGCCATTGGAGGCCAACGAAGCAAACTGTTTTACTTAGTGAGATCTGTTGCACTTATGTAGTAGATTTTATGAGTTTTCTTCCTTGCATTTGAAAAGTTCATACATTTCTTGGTTGAATAGTGTGATTTTTCAAGTCATTGTTAGGGATTCACCTTCCTTGTTTATGTGAAGCAAATCTTTCAAGTTGCAGCTTATTTAAGTTAGAGAGTAGAATTCCTTGGTTGGATACTCCACATTTTCAAGCATTTGGAAGAGCAAAGAACACATTTTCTTCCCAAATTTGTCTATTTTTTGCATTGCTTATTTCATTGTACTTTTATATCAAAATCTTGTCTCAAATTTCATTTACAACTTATAATATTTTGCTGGTTTATTGTCCAAAAATTTCAGAAATTTGTATACATTTTTTACCCTAACACTAATAGTGCACCCAAGAGTGGTTTTGGGGCAATTTTCTGTCATTTGTTGCTTGTGTTTTTTGCAGGTTTTTGATAGTACAAGGGGATATGATACCCAAATTGGGCCAAAACTAAGTGCAAAGGACACCTAAACGCGACCATCTCAAGTCCTTTGCAAAAAAGGTGTCAAATTTTATTTTTTCTCACTCATTTTCCATTTTCTCAAGTGCTGGAAATTCTTTATTGTAACAAGTTCAAGAGAGTCTCTTGAAACTTGGTTCTTCATTTATTTCCAAAGATAATTTGAGTTTCATTTCTTTTGGAGCCATCCCTTGCATGCAAAGGAGGTTGGGTTTTCCCACCCTTGCATTGCAAGTGAAGAGGGGCTAGGATTTGTTATTTGATTTAGTTTCCAGTATTTATTTTTTATTGCTTGCCCCATCTCTTTTTTAGGAAGAGAGTTGTGTGGCTAAGTTAACCATTTATTTTCTTTTAAAGTTGTCATCCATTGCTTGCAGGGAAGTTGGGTTCTTCCACCCTTGTAAGCAAAAGAGGAAGGGCTAGGAATAGTTGCATTTCTATAATTTGTTTCATCAAATTTGGTTTGTGCCCCACCCTTTCAATTCGAAAAGAGGTTTTGAGTGGCTAGAATTAGTTTGTATCTTGCTTAAAATTCTTTATTGTGCCCACACCTTGCAAGTGAAGTGGCTTTGCCATCCTTGCAATATCGTGCTGGCTAGTCTTGATTAAAGTTCTTTAATTCTTTCTTTTGTTTGATTCAAGGTTAAATAAACTTTGCCACAATCTTTGCCCCGTATTCACTCCCCTTTCCTGTTAGTCCGATCCTGGGTGAGAAGAAAGGGCAGGGATTTGTTTTGGCTAGATTAATATGCACTCAACTTTTATCTCAATAGAAATTGAGAAAAGAAAGGTTGAACAATGGAACTAGAGGGGTAGAGGCTGTTGGGAGCCTTGTGGCACTTAGTGTCCTCCTGTTGAGCACCCAACAATCTTTGGAACTGACTTGTGGAGCTAGAAGGGAACCTTATGTTCTCTTGTTGAGCACTCAACAGTTTCTCTCAAATCAAAAGAGATAAGTGTTTGGGGTAGACACTTTAGCTAGGTTTTGCTTTTATTCTTTCAACACACACATAATTCCCCTAAGCTAAATTGAGACCTAAAATTAACTAAAATTTACAGGACCATTTGCAAAACATGACAGTCACTTGTTTCTTTCTTGCATTTACTTTCAAGGCATTTGGTCATATTTACATTAATTAGTTTGGTGAAGAAATAAAATGATATATAATGGTTGGAATGGATGCATCTCAATTATGAAATGTTGGGTTTGGCAATTGATTGATTAGATTCTGCATACCAGATGAAGGAACAAGTTGCACAGAAAATCTCATAGGATAATGTAGTGCTGTAGAATAATATAATATAATTACTTGCTCCCTTGAGACTTAAATAAGAATGCAATATGAAATTACTCGAGATTTGAAAGTTGAAAATACAAGTGGACTGGATAGCCCTTTATAGAGCAGGAACATCCATCCCTTATTGACACCTTACATAACACCTTAGGACACTAATCTCATTCCTACAGGGTGTTACAATTCTTCTTGACAATTACTAAATCTTGGAGTTAGGAGTTAAAGCCCATTATGACAAACAAAGAACAAAATACAGTGATAGTTACGAACTCACACAAGATAGGAGCTACATTTCTGTGTGGTGAGTGACAGATGCTTAGACAAAATAAGTTGCACATGTAGTACTAGTCGAAACCAACAGAAGATGAAATACACAGGAACAACTATATTTTAGATTTTAATAAAATGGTGGACTCCATTTCCTCCATCTGTTGAAATTGACTCTTAAGACTTATTTTAGCTAACAGTTGGAACTTCCCTATGATAATGAATGTGAAGTCTAGGTGAACATGGAACTGCCTAAGGTTTTGATATCTTAGCACCATCATGCTATAAAACCCTAATTACAGCGCAAAATATGTAATGGGAGTAAACTTGGTGCTAAAATAAGAAAAATGGTTTTTATGTTACCCTAACTACATTGAAAATTAAATAACAATAAAGAGGCAATGAAACAATACTAGGGTTTCATAATATAGAGATAAAAATTAAACTAAATTCTCAGAAGCAAATGAAATTAAGACACAAATGCAACTAGGATAAAGTAGCAACTTACAATATAGAAATGGAACACCCTAAAATAACCCATAAAATCAATAAAATGGAAAGGAAGATGCAATATTTTGGGGTGTATGCACTTAAAAGTTGGATTAAATGGGTGTATGCACAATTACAAACAAATACTCCAAGATCATTATGTGAGTAAGAGGAATTGATCAACATAACAAACAATCATAGAAAAGATAATCAAGGCAGAGATTGGGGAGAAAAAAACCATATCTTGATACATTCTACAAATAGAGACTCTAATCTTTCAATCTCAACCTCCTTCATTTATACATTTATGATAACTCAAAATCATATGGTGCTCCTGCTTATGCCATCAATTTGTTTACTAGACCTTTGGTGCATAACTTGTTCATATTTATTCCTTTGACACCTTGCATAAATCACTCATATCTTACACCTCATGTGCCACATTTATAGTGTACACTCATCTCTTGGAACACAATAACTATTTAATGACCTAAATAATAAGACTTATGACAAGTCCAAAGAATAATAATTTGTGTGTTCATATTTTCCACATTGGATGAGGAAATGGTATATATCCTTAGATGTCAAAATAGTGAGTGGTCAAGCCTCCAACCAGAACTAGTATTGAATCAATCCACTATGATAGCAGATCTTCAAGTGTTTGGCATAAAAGCATCTAAAATTGATGGACAACTAGGTGGAAGAGACCAACATAATGTGCAAGGGGGATTGCGGATATGGATGAATGTGTGGTGATGAACTGCTTACATGCACAAGCTTCACCTACCAAACATCACAACTAAGTTGCTAACATGGACACACTTCCCACAACAAAGGAAATCTACAAGTATGGACATGCCATTGTTGAAGCTTTGTCATTCAAGCATACTGTCACATATTGTCCCCATGGACTTCTTGTCACATCCGTAGCGGCAAGACTACTATGATGCAGATCAGCTGGTCAGAGGCATGAGCCAGTCCTAATACTTGAGCTGAGCATATGATGACCAGTGGTGGAGATACATTTTTCAAGCTATTCAGAGGATGCAGAGCATATACCTAGTTCCCCTTGCCATGACTTAGCCCTTTATGACACCATTGAGATCTATTGGATGGGTTATGGTTTACTGAGCAAAGCAACAGTTGGTTCACTTTCCTTTGCCATCATTCAGTCAGAGTTGTGCTTCGGGTTTATTTCAGAGACAGATATATGATTGAGCAAGTATACAACATGTATTTGGGTATGGTATTACCATTTGTCTCTTTTAGCTATCTTAGTAGCTTTGACTTGACATTCAGTGACATGTGGTGGCGATCATGTGTTGCTACCATGTTTATATTGACTTGTTATCATAGATGGTTGAATGATTCTGATTGTAAGTCTTTAGTATATGCTCACTTGTGTTGTCCACTTTATACAAACTTGATTGTCTTCCTTGCTATGCCCGGTGTCATCTTTCACTTCTTCCACCCATCCAACTTATTTCCATTTTTAATTTACACCTTTGACTTGTGACTTGGAATTGTGGGATTGATGAGCCTCCCCCCCACTTTGACCTCTATGCATGATGGACTCCATGTTTGCTTGTGTCTCGGCTCTAGAGAGTGAGGTCTCTATTAGTCCTTGAAGCAAGTTTTACTCAATGAAATGAAATGCATCGGAACAACATAAATGCTATATCTAAATGATGCAAGGCCAGCTGTGATTAGTGGTGTTTTAAAACATTAGGCCTAAATAAAATAAATGTGAATAAACTAGTTAGTGGCCAAGGTATGAGCACTCATTCTTTGTATGATGCAAGGCCATTTGCCCCTACAGGGAAACAGGGTGGAAACTCCGTCGGGGCTATGGACGCTCGCTGCCAGCAGAGCTAGGCCGAGTCATTATCTGGGGCCCGCAAGGTTATTCAGGGAACCTACTCTTGGAGGATGGCTAGTAGCTTGTTAAATGTGAAATGTTTTGAAAGTTGAATCAATTAAATTGTGTAAAGGATACTTGTTAGAGTCTACTGGAGGCAGCCTTACTATTCTACCCATTTGTGAGACACGGCCCTTCCCTAGTGTCCTCTGTCATGCTTATTGTCACTGTGTTGCTATGTATCCCCTTTTCGTCAATGTTGTTGATAAGTTACATCCTGGACCCTCAGCAATATATTCACCGACACGATATGTGTCACTTTAATATATATATATATATATATTTTCACAAAAATGGTTATCATTTGTATTAACAAAAGTTGCAGCTGAACTGTTCAACATGTAAATACATTATAGGATAGAGAAGTTGGAGCATGTCCATCCAGAAGTTCAATTTTTTTTAAGAGATGGCAGAGGAGATAATGAAGATTCTACAAGTATAAGGCCGACAAAAGGATCCTAAAACCAAAATGCACTTGCAAAACATGATTTAATTATTGTTGAGGTTGACTTGCTTGCTGTTTGCTTCTGCCTAGTTGAGTGAGGTGTCAATTTCCATGTTATCTTGGGCCTGTTGAATTGTGGCCTCCCGTGAGTGACCAGGTCCTTCTTCCGCTGAGAGGCATTGATTGGAGGCTGCTAAGAGTGAACTCTTGCTCAAATTGCATATTAGGTTGCGAAGCAGAGCAACCTCGGCTTCCAATAATTATAGCTGTTGACAAAGTAAATATAACGTCTCCACAGTTGATGCATTTGTATGGAATTCTGATTTCCCATACTATCAATCCTAGAAGTGACAGAGAAAATTGAAGTGCTGGTACCATTGATTAGTTCATCACGGCGCCTTAATTTCTTCATTTCCAAAATTTCTTTGTGCAAGCTAGCAACTATATATATATAGTAGATACATAAACACATTAATTTATGGATAAATACTCACTCTGTTAATGTAATTTCTTATATTAATGTTTTTAAATTTCAATTTAATTCATAGTTGCTTTTTAGTGTTTTTTTAATATTAATTATGTACTTTATATAAACATAATATTAATTTTAATTTTAGTTAAGTAAAGTTATAAAATTATAAAACTAATTATTTACTTTATATAAACATAATATTAATTTTAATTTTAGGTTAATAGAGTTATAAAATTATAAAGAAAATTAAGTGATTCCTTATCATCACCATCATCATATCATTTCATCATTTGGATCATAATAAAACCAATATTCTATATTAATAAATTAATAATGTACAATATATTAGTAAATAAATAATGTACAATATATTAGTAAATTTTATTTATTGGGGGTGGTAATGAGGTACGGGTATGACACAGAGTAGCATTGGGCACGTGGTACCAATGGTAGCCAATGGTAGCTTAAATGAATACAAGGGGAAGAGCTATACAGGTCCTTCATGTAGTTATGAGGGATTGTGAGAGCGACGAGCCTGGCAATTTGGCAGTCGGGACAATTTGAAGCGAATACGGAAAAAAGAGGGAGTTAATTTTTGTTTGTGGGGCGAGATTTCCCGACTGGTTGGTGGATTTTCCATGAAACGCAGGCAGTATAGACAGAGGGGGAATATCTTTCAGAATAGTCTGGTGAATTTATAAACATTTGGGTTCCAATTGTAGTTCAGACTTGTCAAACGGGAATTGTAGTAGAATCGTGTTTAAGCTAGTTGTTGGGAGTGTTGCCTGTGTGCTCAGTGTGGTTTCTTTGAAGGCTTCTCGACGTAAAGGCCTGAGGAAAATGGAGACAAGATGTAGGAAGGAGAGTAGAGAAGCTGAAGGAAAGGCATAAATGCAGGCGAATAGAGTTAACAGGGAGCAATAGCGAGCAACTCAAGCGTCTCTGTTATATCAATCAACGGTGCCCCAATCGATTCAAGATGAAACTGCTGAGGTTGAAAAGAAACTTTGGGCAGAGCTGGAGGTAAACCAGCCAATTGGGGATATAGAAACGTTGGAGGATCGGATTCAATACCCAGGTTCGACGAGGGCTCGCATGGCCTTTTACGATCGCTCTGTGACTCTGTTTTGGGTTATGAAAGGGTTGTTGACGTGGGTTCTGGAGAATAGAAAGAAGGAAGCTGGAGATGTGGAGCCAGTTCAGATTTGGAAGGAACACTATGCAGATGCTCGGTTGATGCTCAAGAAAATTGACATGATAGCGAAGAACCTGGCATTTGGTTCATGCCAAGGCCGGTTGCTGGGGAAGATGCTCCCATGGTCTTTACGAATGCGACGAAAGGTGGAGAGGATGGCAGTGCCCAGGTTCTTGGAAAATGATCTTGGTCCTCTCTTTCGTTTGTTCTCCTCCGTTATGACTATGTTGAATAGTGTATTCCCATGTTGTGTTGAAGTTAATATGATAGTCGGTCATAGTACCCAGCATGTTAATAGTTTGAAGTAGATTCAGGAAATTTGTCAGTCTTATGATATGGAAAATCCGTGTTTTCCCCTTTGGGGAAGGGGTAATTTTGGTTTTTTGGAATACGCTGTAGTTGATGTGATAGTGGTTATGGAAGACTTTGTAAAGCAAAGAAGGATATCAGTGGTGAACTCCAGACTATGTAATTTTCCAGCTGTGATATAATATAATGTCTATTTACTTATTATATATATATATATATATTAGTAAATTTTAAAATAGAAATGATACATATGATATAAATAATAATTCTGAGTTATATTATAGGCTTATGAGTTTAGTTTTTTCCATCTTTGGAAAAGGTTTATCATTTTTATATTATGGTAATTTTTTTAGAATTTTAATATTATTGATGTTCCCAACCAACCGCTTCCTGTAAATTTGGGCAAAACTTCTAGCCATACTGGATACTTGTATCCTTGCTCCCAACATACTGACGTTCCGTGCAACATAGGTCATAACACTGTTGTAAACTGAACGCCCCCATTGATCTTTGCAACACATATCATGATGAACTGAGCAAGCTGGATTTGTCTCTGTCGAATGTTTATGGGAAAACCATAGATCTCATCTATGGAACTGCTGGATGTGATGGAAGATCGCATAGGCAATGAACATCAAGTTATTCTTACATGTCAGGGGGTAACATGGCCCATGTCCAGAATAGTATATTTAAGCATTTGTTAGTATCACAAGGTAGCATGGGAATCACAGATATGGTAAGGAAAGAAAGCCTCATAGAGAGCAATCAGTTTTAGGGGAGGAGATGTCCGAGCTTGATATTCTCCAACATTTGACTCATCATCACATGCAGAAGTTCATGTCTACATATAGAAAAGCTGTTGGTACTCACAGGTACAAGAAAATTTGGCTTAGCATCTGTGAGATTGATCTACTATAGTTTGGATGGATATCGTGATTTGGAACATCTGGGGACAGAGAACCATAGTAAATGAAGGCTAAGATGAGACAGTATGAGATTTTGAAGGTGCCTTTTGTACAGACATGTTAGCCAGGTCCCATTAGTGGGCATACTTAAAATGGTTCCATGCCAACAAGGCCCCCCATAGGGGGTAGGATATTATAGCTGCATGTCAGGCGGGATGATGTCCTAAACATGGAAGTAGTACTTATATTACTTTCAGTTCTACACTTGATCATCGATTTCTATTTTCTCATATTCATTGGCATTTATTGTGAATTTATGGGATATTTGAGCATGATTTATGGGTTTGAATTCCATCTTTATGCTGCAGTTTTTAGGTGCATCTAGGCAGTAGACATGCATTTATGAGAGGCTACAACACCATTATTGTAGTGTCACAAATATTCTGCATTTATGAGAGGTAAGAAGTAGAACCTGAACTTGTGATTACAGCGTTCATAAATGCCCCATGGCTTATTGTGCAGCAAAATTTTACTATTCCTAAAATTTTACTATTACTATTGTGTACAGCGTTCATAATCACCCTCTAATTTTACTATTCCTAAAGTTCTCCTTGAACAATATATTTGCTATTGCATCTTCGAAGCATTTTTTTTGCTGCTTTATAGGAAGTTCAGACCAGTGTGTAGGAAGGTTACATTCTTAGTGCTAATGTTATCCCATTACATATCAAGATTTTAACAGAGACATTTTTAAATCATGTGAAACTTGAACTCAACTGTGTGTTCTGATTGCAAGTAATAGCAACATCAGAAATTCAATTGCATCTCTTGTTGTCAGATGAAACTTGGGTTGTAGCATTCGGTCAGAATTCCTTCTTGCCCATGCATGCTATCATTCACATGGTTGGAGCTATTTAGGAGGGACAATAGCAATTTGGTTGCTTTGGACGAGAAACAGGGGTTGAAATGTTTCCTGTTTGAGAATCGTAAAACTTTGGATAAAGATGTTCAAGTTATTTGAAATGGCTGAATAGATGGGGTTTACAGTTGTAGGCTTCAGGCTTCAGGGCATGGGTATGTATTATGCTTAATAGGCAGATGGCAAAATAGTTGAGCTATAAATTATTGTATGTACCGACTAATGATTATTCATTTAGATGTCATTGCAAGTCCATCCTTTTGTAGATTTTAAGAGATTCAAATTTCATATGATATGTATAGATCAGCAAGTTAAAGCTGGATTCTTATGGTTTTTTTCCAACTATACTGTGGCGGTGGTCTTCAGATGCTAGTTGAATCGCATTTATGATAATAACAAGATATATAATACTTTAGTATGTTTGATGATTTAAATTAGTACTGTGGATAATTGAGCAAGTCGAGAGCACTAAAACACATTTATGATATTGTTAGGAACCATATAATTGTGATGATATGTAGCCTCTGGTGTCAAACAAGTTCCAATAACTTGAAGCAGGCTGTTATTATTTTCGCTGCATTTTAATTTCAAGTTCTGCATGTAATGCTGGTATTTCAAACTTTATATATCATCTGCACCTGCAGGACTTGGATCTTCATGGAGTTTTGATTGAGAGTGAAAAGCGTGGCTTACCCTTTGAAGAACTGCTGACTATTCCCGAGCAGGATGATTGGATTTATAGTGATGGAAAGTCAACAACATGTGTTGCATTTATTCTTGAAATGTATAAAGAGGCAGGCCTATTTGATGCTATTGCCAGTTCTATTCAAGTTACAGAATTCACTGTGAGTTTCAAATGCACAGAATAATTATATTTTTTGAAAGCTCTTGAGCACAATATTAATATTGAAATTTGCAGGTGTGCCCTAACAGCTTTTTTGCACTTGTGCAGATACGTGATGCTTACATGATGAGGTTTTTTGAGAGCAACAAGACCCGTCTTCCTAGCTGGTGTAATGGAAATGATAATGTCAAACTTCCTTTCTGCCAAATCCTAGGGGAATATCGAATGGAATTGCCAGGATATAATACCATTGATCCATATGCCTTTATGAATGAGCGGTGCCCATCTTTACCTTCTGCGTATGACAGGCCCACAGGTTGTTGATTTGAATGCTATACAGATGATCTCTTTTGGGAAATAAAGCTAAACAGTGGGTCATCGGTCATGTAATACGATTTATTGTTTTGCTCTTAGTTTGAACATATCATGCTTATTTCTGCAGTCTCCAGGGGATTTAATATTTGCCGGATAGCTATTAAATTATCTGCAATGATATCTCATGGTTCTCTTTGCTGCATCTCAAATATAACGCAGATCTCACATTTTTACTCCAATATGAAATGCAGCAAAAGAGGCGAATATATATATTTTTATTTTCTGATCATAGTATGTACATTCATCTTTGTGAAATTGAAAAGTGCGTTGCATTATTCATGTAGGTGGGTATTTTGTTTGATTTTTGAGTGCCATGTTTATTAACAAACATTTCGGTCAGAAAATGGTCCTCAGTTAAGTGAGAAGAATAGGGTTCCAGGTGAAATACGCAATAGTTCAGTATGGAATGCATATAAAGTAATGGTCTGCAAAATCACTATGTACATGAAGTAATGGTCTGTTTATGACAATTGTGAATATTTGAAGAAGTTCCACAATTATTCCAGAACTACCATTGGCCCTTGTACGCAGTTCAGTCCATGTAATTGCCATATCCTTATTAGTATCTTGAAATCTTCTGCATGTAACTGTTAACGCGAAAGTAGGTCTCTAGGCTTGGGACATTGCTGAGTAGGCACTTTCCATAGGTTAATTTCTATTTCACTTGCATCAAGATTTCTAAGACTTAAAGTGTTCGTTTAGTTTGTTTGAAGCATCTTTCTTTCGAGCCATTCCAATAACTGCAATCTACTTGACTTTACATTAGACTTTGAAGGAGGACTTTAGGCATCAATACGGGGCAAGATATCAAACTGTAATTCTGTTGTCATGAGTTGAGCAATTTAGCTTTTACTATGCTTTCCTTGGATTGGAATATGACTCTAAACATCAATGTTGATATTGCAGAGGTTGGAAGCTACCCAATGTCCTTTGGAAAAATGAGAATTTACTAGTGAATCAGGGTTACTCAACCATTATAGGATAATATTTTAGGTCATAGTCTTTGACATGGAAATGTATACATGCCCGAATTGCATTAGTCATAAAAGACGACGAAGAAAGAGAAGCATACAGCCACGAGTCTGAAGGTTTTCATTCATAGTAGCGAAGTATATCAAAGAATAGGTTTTAGCTTAGGGCTGCCTCTTTGTACTTCCTTTTAGACTTGGGACCAATTTCTTGCCTGGCAAACTGGTGCTTTAAGGTAAGTTTGCTTGTACACGTATAACTACCTCCCCCTTAGTGATTAAGATTTGCTTTTCCACTTCGACATTCTTTTCTACCGTTTTAAGATTTGCTTTTCCACTTCGACATTCTTTTCTACCGTTTTAGCTTTTTGACTATTAATTTCTTATTTAACAATGCACATTTTTTCTTTGTAAAATGAACAATACTTCATAATTGTATACTGGAAGTTTGTATGGAACATGTGCAATTTCTTCATTACATGTGTAAAGTAAATATAGTGAACAAGTATTCATTACATAGGTCAAGTAAATAAAGTGAACAAGTACCCTATAAGAATGCATGGATAACATCCATATCAATTCAAATGAGTAATTTCTTCTTTAATAAGGTAGAGAAGTATGTATGGATAACACCTATATTAAGATCAATTAGTAATTTCTTCATTACAATATTCATATTTATATTTATAGGTAACACTCATATCAACATTACATCCATATTAAGTAATGATATTTTTTTCCTTCACAGTGAATGTGTAAAGTGAACAATACTCCATATTTCTATCCTCCAAGTATTTATAGATAACACCCATATTAACAACAATGATTTGTATATTGAGTATATGATTTGTATATTGACTGTATATGGATAACACCCATATCAATGACAATGACAATTTCTTCCTTAAAAGTGCATGTGTATAAAGTGAACAATACTCCATATATGTATCCTAGAAGTATGTATGGGTAACCCCCATGTTAAGACCAATGAGTAGCAAGTTTTTAAGCTTGTGGTTTCTTGCAGTATTTCTAATCTATTTAGAGAATAGATTATAAGGCAACTAACATGTTGATTCCATCTTCATTTCACAAGCAATGCTAGTGTTCCAATTATACCAGAAAAGGTGAGATCATTACAATATTGAGACTATATGATAATTACAATTTGTTGTGATACATCATTATAGTTCATAATCACATTAAAACATTATTAAAATTATGTCAAGATTAAGAAAATAAAGTAGGTCCTTTGGTTGTCTCGTTTAAACATGCCATTTGTGGAATTCAACACCATCTAAGGTCACATTTTATCTAATTTTCCATTGACTTGTATTTTAGGGAAAAATTAGTTACTTACATTTATTCTTCTTTTAACTATAAGACTTACCAACATTCTTGCTTGTCTATGAACAAAACATTTAACAATAAAAAAAGCTTAATGTCCATTTGCTTGTGTTGGAAAGCATAGGACCCAAATACAACTATGATTGTTAAGGTGCTCATTTTTCACCATGGTCTAGGAGGGCTATACTTTCATTATGAATTTCCAATAATGACAACCTAGTTGCTTGTGGTTTTAATTATATTTGTCTAGTTGATCTTGCACACCCTCCACATCACCATCCATAAAACGATCGAACAAAGTTTTGATTGGAAAAGGGTTTGGATCCCTTTAGTGTGCCTCTACATGCCTTAAAGTTAGGGTAATCCCCACTCATTACAATTGTTAGTTAAATACATTAATTAAACCTCGTAAATGTTAAAATATCATATTTGGCTATTTCAAGGTAGTGACACAATCTTGATTCATCTTTGTATCCCATTGGCAACACCTATAATTTCTCAATAACCTTAGCATATTCATTTTATTTGAAACTTCATGTTTTCCAACGGCAATGATTGTAATGCCTCAATGATTTTGTTATGTAGTTACTATTTAAAACTTAGTGGCTTTTGGCCAATGAAACGAGATCAATTTTTAAGCCCTTTATTTATAAAAAGTTTCCATGTTTCTAAAAATAATTTGAGCAAAAAATGTAATAAATGTGTCAAAAGACTCTCGCATACCCATGACTTATAATGTTAGTATTTACTTGAAGAAGCTTATTCCTATTTGTTGAAGTGTAGTAAAATATTTTGACAAAATAGTCAAACTCTCTTCAAGGCCATTTAAAAAAAAGCCTTTCCAACAAAAAGTAAAAGAGTATGTCTCATTGTCAAAATTAAAGAGGGAGGATATGCTCTCTTCAAGGCCATTTCTAAAAAGCCTTGCCAATAAAAAGTAATAAGAGTGTCTCATTTCCAAAATCAAAGAGAGGGAGGATACATATGCGTCACATTTCACACTAGTGTTTATATTATTGCAATTGCTAAAATACTATTGTGTCATTCCTCTAATATTCATTTGGGATAGCAAGGCTCTGTCAAAATAAATCCACTTAGTTTTTGTTGAATTTTCTTAATTTGCTTAGATGATATCTTAAAACAATTAGTAACCAGTGGATCATTGAAAGAACAACAAACACAAGAACATAGATTTTCCTCGGAGAAACCACAAGGGAGAAAACCCCACAAAACTTCCTCAGTATAGAACTCAACCAGAGTAGTGTAAAACCTAGACAACTTCTTCTCTCTTCTTTCTGGTGCACTAATCTTTCTCTCTCTTGCAAAACAGATCGAATGAGTGAGTACAAATGAAGGGGAGCGCCTCCCTATTTATATTCTTCAGTTGACTTGACCTCTAACCTAACAGGGCCGACTTCTCTAACTGACTAGGGCCCACTTGTCCAATTGGACACCACAAATAACATTTATTATATTGACACTTGGGTACTATTGACCCAACTTACAATCGGAGGTTTACATTGATTCTTTCAATGATATTAACAAGACCAAACTCATCTCTCAAAGGAGGAATACAATCAATACATCTAGAATATCTTCTGAAGTTACAATAGTTTAACACTCCCTCTTAACTAGGAAGGTATTCAACCACATCAACAACTGCTACTACAACTATACAACTGTCTGGTGAGACTCTATATGTCATAGGAAGCTTTGGAACATCATTTTTCATCTTCATCATCGATCTCAGCTGAATCATCTTTTGTAATCTTCCTCTTTCATACGTACATGGACATCTTCTATCATCTTCTGGGTTATCTTCTATAGCATCAGTATGTGAATACTGAATAATCTTCTGGATCCTCTTCTATCAGTATGTGAATATTGAGTCATCTTCCCGGGTCTTCTTCTTGAAGCATCGGTATGTGAATATTGAACCATCGTTTATCTCGTCAGAGTATAAATGTTGGATCATCTTCTATCTCGTCACTGTATGAGCACTGGATCATCTTCTTATAGTATTAGTATGTGGATACTAAGACATCATCTGTAACTTCATTATCTGCAACATCTGTGCATGGATACTAACAACATCAACAACAATATCATTAGCCTGTTAGTGCTAAAATCAAACAACAACTAATGCTAGATCATAATCTGCGTTACCAACATAGAGATGCTGGAACATCGATAACATCATCAGTATAGGAATATTGAAGTAACATACATCAACAATCATCAATGTGACATCACTGGTACTAACTCAATCAATCAACCGATCAATCATCAATACTAAAGCAAACAAACATCACAGCAATACTAAACAAAACATATCATCAAACATATCAACAATCACAGTATAACAATACTGCAACAATCGTCTCAATAATCATCAAACATCTCAACAACCATCATCAACAATCAACAATCAACAGTATAACAATACTGCAACAATCGTTTCAACAATCATCAAACATCTCAACAATCATCATCAACAATCATCAACAATCAACAATATAACAATATTGAGGATACATCTTTCCCTTCAACGTCTTAGAGCAACATCACGATGAGTTCTCTAGTAGATCCATTCGGGCATTCTGTCTAACTTACTAAATCTTTTGAGCCAAACAAGCCTAGTTAGACAAATGGATCTCCCTGGGGACCAAACAAGCCTTGTCTTGATTACTAACTCTTTCGGGCCAAACAAGCCTAACCAAACATACTAATCCCCCTAGGATTGATAGGCCTTCTGACTTACTAACCCTTTCAGGCCAAACAATCCTAGCTGGACTTACCCTCCTCTAGACTGAGCTACTCACCATTGCATCCATCATCCATCTACTGTCACTCCCTCTTTCGAGAGAGGTATTTTCAGATTACACCAAGCTTGTCTCGAAAGTATTCAAACTTTAGACAAGCCAGAGGCTTAGTCAATACATTTGCTATTTGTTCTTATGTAGGAACATAGTTGAGCTTCACAACTCCCTTCTGAACCATATCTCGGATGAAATGATATATGATTTCAATGTGCTTTGTCTTATCATGAAACACAGGATTTTTCCTCATCTTAATACAACTCTGATTATCAAAAAGGATATCAGTAGCATCTATCTATGCATTGAATAGTCCTGCAAACATCTTTCGAAGCCATACTGCTTCGCTACATGCTGAACATGCTGCAATGTATTCAACCTCTGTCATACTAAGTGCAATACTGGTCTGCTTTCTACTGAACCAAGAGATCATGCCTGATCCCAAACTAAAACAACATCCTGATGTACTTTTTCGATCTTTGACACTTCCTCCCCAATCTGAATATGCATATCCATGTAATTTGATCTCACCATTAGATGCATATCTGAGCCCATAATTTAAAGTTCCCTTTAGATAACTCATCACATGTTTTGTCCCAATAAGGTGAATGTGTATAGGATTCACCATATATTGACTTAAGGTGTTTACTGCAAAACATATACCTGGTTTTGTATTGGTGAAGTACATCAATGAACTAATAATCTATCCATATAAGGTGACATCAATTGCTTCCAAAGTATCGTCATTCAATAGCTTCAAACTTGTTGTCATCGGAGTAGTCATAACTTTACAATCTAACATTCCAAATCTTTTTAAGATTTCCACAGTGTATTTTCCTTGGTTTAGGAAAATCTCATTTGGATATCGCCATACTTGAAGACCTAGAAAGTAATGCATCATTCCAAGATCTTTCATTTCGAACTCTACAACAAGCTTCTTCTTACATTCGATAATAGGCTTATCTTCTCATTAGAGGAAATTTCAACTCAAAATGGGCCTCCTAAAATGAACTAATAAAATAATAGTTAAAATAATAAAATAATATTTATTAATTTTGGAGGAAGAAAAGAAGAAAACTATTTTTTTGTTTGTATTTTTGACATATCTCCCCGTGTTTTTACTCAAATTTCGATCGGGAGAGCTCGTTGTATGCGGAATTAAATTCCGCATCCAACGAGTACCCACTCGACATACTTTTGACGGACTCCGCTACCCCAAAAATAAGAAATACCTGAAAAAACGGAATGATGATGATCGAAATTTGAGTAAAAACACGGGGAGATATGTCAAAAATACAAACAAAAAATTAGTTTTTTTTATGATACCTATCCCCAAATTTATATTAAAAAAGTGTTTAAGACCTATACGGTATTTCAAATTTAAAGCAATTTCATTGGCTAACACATGATGACATGGAATTTGAATAAAAGTTAAAAGGCCCATTTTGAGTTGAAATTTCCTCTAATGCATGTCAAGAACAAATCATCTACATATAGCAACAAAATCATAATTCCATCATCATCAACCTTATAGTAGAGGTTGGAGTTTGCTTTACTTTTAGTAAAGCCTAAGCTCATCAGAAATGCATCGATCCTACCATACCATGCTCTGGGTGCTTGCTTTAGTCCATACAACGCCTTCTTTAGTCTACATACACGATTCTTCTGATCATTAATATCGAATCCTTGCGGTTGTTCGATATATACCTCTTCTTCAATCAAGCCATTTAGAAATGTCGTCTTCACCTCCATTTGATGTAGCTTCCACTCCATGTTGGATGCCAAGGCAAGGATACTTCTGATTGAGGTGTATCTAGCTATTGGTGCAAAAGTCTCCTCATAATCGATTCCCTCTTTCTGAGAGAATCCTTGGGCTACAAATTTTTCCTTGTACTTTTCTATACTTCCATCTGCTGAGTGTTTAGGTTTGAATATCCACTTCGAGGATACCACTGACTTGTCTTCCGGTCTTGGCACTACTTCCCACACATCATTCTTTATAATGGATTAGTATTCCTCCACCATTGCATCATCCCACTCTTTCTGTTTTATTGCTTCTTAAAAACATGTTGGTTCTTTATCAACTAGATCACACATCAAAGTCATATAACCGAGGTATGGCTTTGGCTTCTTCCTTTCTCGGATGGTTCCTTCAAGAACACCATGTCTTTTTTCTTCTTCAATTACTTCATGAGCCCAGACAGGTTTTCACTTTCGAGAAATCAATTCATTTGGTAAATCTTCAGGTACCCGAGGTTCCGTCATATCATGCTCTTCAAGTATCTGGACTTCTTCTTCATTTTTAACTGATTTAGGACTTTCAACAATTTTGGGAGTTTCATGCTCCTCTTCATCTTCCTTGTCTTTCTTTGAAATCTTGAAGTCTGTATCTTCGACAAATGTAAGATCTCTACTAAGTTCAATCTGCTGGTATCCTGGGATATATATCTAATAAGCTTTTGATTGTTCACTATATCCTATGACCAACCCCTTCTTTCCTAAAGGATCTAACTTTGACCTTTTCTCCATGGGAATGTGAATGTAAACATGGCAACCAAATATATTTAGATGACTTACATTTGGGTTTTCTCTGGAAAACATTTTTCCTGGATTTTTGTGCACAAGGGCGCTGTGGGAAATTATATTATGTACATATACTGTTGTTCTTACTGCTTCTGCCCATAGGTACATTGGGAGATCTTGATCATGTATCATAGCTTTCACAAATTCCATGATAGATCTATTCTTTCTTTCCGCCACACCATTTTGTTGTGGATTATAGGGAATGTTGAGCTCCCTCTTGATCCCGGCTTCCTTGCAAAAATCATTGAATTCTTTTGAAGTGAACTCTCCTCCATTATTTGACCTCAGAATCTTTATTTTCTTCTCATATATGTTTTCCACTAGGGCCTTAAACTCCTTGAATCTTTCAAACACTTCATCCTTATTTTTTCATAAAGTATATCCAAGTCTTTCGGGAGTAGTCACCAATAAAAGAAGCATAGTAGGCGTACCCACTTAATGAAGTGGTTTGCATTGTCCCACAGATATCCGAGTGAATAATATCTAAGATCCCTTTTGCTTTACTATCACTTTTTGGAAAAGGACTCTTAGTATTCTTCCCTTGTGCACATCCTTTGCACACTCCTTCATGGTCTATTTGAATTCTTGGTAAACCAGTCACAACCTTGCTTACAATTGGAAGATATTTGTAGTGAACATGAGCAAGCCTTCTGTGCCATAGCTCACATGGGTTAATGGTACTGGTTGCTAATGCTGAATTTGTATGTCCCTTCAATTTGTAGAGTCTTCCTTCTTCAACTCCAATCTCCACTGCATCATCTATGGTTTTTCCTTTTGTCCACATGAGGAGTTTTCCATCCACAAAGGAAACTATGAAGCCTTTCTTATCTAAGGATGAAATGGAAAGATTATTCTTCTTTAGTCCTGAGATATACATGACATCTTTCATTTTCATAGGATTTCCAGAATCCAATTTATAGGATGGTTCTCCTATTCCTTTAATGGGATATTGGGAATCATCTCCAAGCATCACTTTGTGTGGAGATTCATTTTGTTTAAGGCATGAGAGTGATTCCTTGTAACCAGTCATGTGCTTGGAGGAACCACTATCAACTAACCATGTGTCATTTCCCGGTGAGACTAATCCTGTTAGAGCAGAGATTAAAACATATTCTTCACTGGAGTCTTCATCCTTCTTTTCTTCCTCTTCAACTTCTTGATCACTATCTTCAACAACATGGGTCTAAAACCTTCTCATCTTTTTGATCCTTTCTTCTTTCATGGGACAGTTGATGGCAATGTGTCCCAACTTGTGGCAAGTGAAACACTCAAAATCTGAGAAGTCTCTCTTGGGTCTTTTAAACCCTTGAGTCTTAGGAGGATGGTCATGAATCTTCCTTTTTCCTTTAGTGTGGGCTGTCAAGGCTTGATCATCATTTTCATTTAGTTTTTCGTCTCTAGCTGTTATCATTTTTTCTTCTTGAACACATTCTTCCCATAACTTTCAGAATTTGGTTAGTTTCCTTCTTGAGCAAATTCCTCGGATAAAGGCTTCCCAATCTCTTGGAAGAACATTTAAGGTTGTCATCACAATCTCTGCTTCTTCAACCATATCATTAATGGATTCTAGATGATCCTTGATTTGAGATACTCTTGTAAAGTATTACATGGTCTCTGACTTTTGAGCTCTTACACTTTTGAGTTTATTCCTTAGGGTCATTTTCCTATTAATGTTTCTCCCTTCAAATAGACCCAATAGAGCATCAAACATTTCTTTTGGAGTCTCCCGTGAGGATACTTGAGGAATCAAGTTATCTTTGATGGAGTCATCTATGATCCTTTTCGCTATGATCATATCCTTCTTATGCTTGGACTTGGCTTCAACTTCTTCTGGTTCTTTCACTTCCTCTTCACAAACTTATCTAGATCATTCTCTTGGAGGATGAGCATGATCATATACTTCTATGCTCTGAAGTTTTTAGCACTTCAAGCTTTTCATCTAGCTTGGTATTATTTGTCATCTTTAGAAGACCGAGAACTTCAAATGGAATAAGGAGGAAATATACTTACTTGAAGAAAGCAACTCCTAACTGACCTCCTTTTGGATGACCTAGGGTTTGGAGCAGAAACACTAATTTTTTAGTTGGGATCACAGGTGGAGCTGAATGGTGGAAACGATGTGCCTCCCTGGGGAGAGTTAGAATGTATATTCCTTTTTCTAAGATTGATGATGAAACCTCAGGAAAAATGAAACCCTAGTTTGTCCCGACAACTGTAACTGGTCCAAAATTGAAAATTCTTGGAATTCAATTCTGTCTTCACAGAAAGATGTGCTCTTCAGAGGCGAGTTGGGAGAGCTCTCTTTTCTAGTTGATATATCGAGGGATTTGTTTGGAAAAACAAAAACTGTGCAGTGCTTCCTTTTAGGGTGGCTTTGATACCATGTTTAATTTTCTTAATTTTCTTAGATGATATCTTAAAACAAATAGTCACTAGTAGATCACTGAAAGAACAACAATCACAAGAACACAAGAACACAATAACACAAATATTTTCCTCGGGGAAGCCACAAGGGAGAAAACCCCGCAAAACTTCCTCAGTATAGAACTCAACCAGAGCAGTGTAAAACCCATACACCTGGTTCTCTCTTCTTTCTAGCGCACTAATCTTTATCTCTCTTAAAAACAACTTGAGTGAGTGAGTAAAAATGAAGGGGAGCACCTTCCTATTTATATTCTTCAGTTGACTTGACTTCCAACCTAACAAGGCCGACTTCTCTAACTGACTGGGCCCACTTGTCTAACTAGACACGACAAATAACATTTATTATATTGACACTTGGGTACTATTAACCCGACTTACATCCAGAGGTTTACATTGATTCTTTCAATGATACTAACAATCAATACATCTGGAAAATATTCCTAAGTTACAATATTTTAACAGTTTTCCAAGGCATGGCCTCTTTCAAAATTTAATATTTATAGTTTTGGTTTATTAGAGATCTTACATTTACATTTTTTTAGAGCATGTGTGTAATGATAATCAATCCATGATTACTATCATTTTATTAAAGCTGACGATGTTAAGTATAAATATATTTGAATAATAGAGATGAGGAGGAGCAAGAATGATGGTGATAGGTCCTCTACAAATGCGAGTGGTAGCACATGTGAGGGGGATGGACATTGCACAAACACAATTGGCACTAAGGGAAATGTATATTATTGTTATACATGAATGCTAAGGGAATGATACAACTAAAATTCCATTTGTAGTTTTGATTCATTAGATATTTTACATTTACATTTATTTAGAGCACATGCATAATGACAATCAATCCATGATGGATAATGTTAAGTATAAAGTATATTTGAATAATATAGATGATTGTGATAGGTCCTCTCCAAACACGAGTGGCATTACAAGTTAGGGGGTGGACATTGTATATACATAATTGGCACTAGGGATGATGGAGATTTGTGTTGTACATACATGGTAAGGTCACAACACAACTACAAGAGCATGTATGGCCATGTGTATAGTCTAAGGTGATGGTACCATTAAGGTACAATGAAAAGTGCATGTGTGATAATTGTAAGTGCAATGATAAGTCTGAGAAAAAGGGGCAACTACAACAATGTTTACAATCTTAGAAGGTATGGCTTCCACACATGGGTTTTGTTGTAGGGGACCAAACTTGTATGGTCGGGGGTTTTTTTTCCATTGGTATGAATGGAGTTGGAGTGCAAGATTTCTTTAGGGGGCTTAGCTTGGGGTTTTATTTAAGAAAACTACAATTCATATAGTAGGGGAAGTCCATCTTGGGAGTGATCTCCTTCGAATTACATTTCCATCAATAGCTCTAAGAGTGACGGTTTTGTCAAAGTTGTAGTCTATTCTTTGCCTACCAAGTTTAAAAGAGTTGGGGTTTCTAGTTTGAGTAAGAGTAGGATGGATTTCCCTCCTATTCCATCAAAGTGAAATGCTGTTGTCATGGAGGATGTATTTGTGGTGGTATTGAACCCTAACAAAGACACTATTGTTGTTGTAAATGTAACTTCGAAATATATTCTATTGTATATTATTATTGTATTTTTATTTTACCTCCGTCGGAGATGTTTTTCCTCAATTCGGGGATGTCATTATTATGTTTGTTCATGTAAGGTCATTGAGGTAAAATATTCATTTTAAGTCGAGGAAATAACACCCCAAAAATAATAATGTAAAATATATTTTTGAGTCTCCCAAGAGACAAGTTTCCCTGCTAGGTCAGGAGGTCAACCCAATTAGTTTTTAGGTCAGTCACTTGATGTGTATAAATAAGGAGGCACCATCCCTAATTTATACACACACTCACTCACTCAAGTTTGCATGAGTAAGATAGAGAGGACAAGTTCGCTAGAGAAAGAGAGACAGCCGCCGAAGACTTCTTCTTCTTGGGTTTTCCATTTTGTGATATCGCATTACTGATGAATCTATCTCTGAATAAGTTTGTGGGGTTTTCTTCCTTATGGTTTCCCCGAGGAAAATTCTTGTGTCTATTGTGTTTTGTTGTTATTTTTGTTCTTTTAGTTAAAGATCTAACATAATTGAATTAAGTGCAAACTCTAACATGGTATTAGAGCCACTCTGAAAGAAGGCATTGTGCAACAATGAGAAACTATGGATTCCTAGTTCAAGGTCTTCTCTCCATAGATCATCAGAAAAAGAGGGCTAGGATAACTCTCCCTAGGAGGGAACATATTTTGTAGGAAGCATAATCAAGTTGAATTTTCATTTTTGACCCAAACACTGGTGCCGGAAGAAAACTAGGGCATCAAGATTTTGGGGTTTTCCTCCATCAATTTGGAAAAGGGAGTACATTAGAAAACTCTCCTTGAATAGGCACATTTACCTGTCTAATCAGAAGTTTGAAAACCCTACTTTGGAAATTAGGGTTTCTCTATGGAACCCTAGGCCAACCAAGTCCAAAACCAAGTTGGGAATCTCAAATTGGTAAGACCTAAAATCTCTGTTATTTCCATTTGAGGTTCTCATTTCAAAATGAATCACCACACCAAGATTAATGATAAGCTTGAGGGAGCTCAAAACTTTCGAGCATGGAAGTATATGATCTCTCTTATCTTATGAAGAAAATGATTTGGACTAATATATTAGCGAGGAGGTTCCAGCACCAAAGGGAAATGAAGAAAATATTATCCACAAGAAGAAATTGGTCAAGGCCAAGAGAATTATTGCAGATTCTATTAAAGATAATATCATTCCCCATGTGTCATATTTGAAGACACCCAATTATATGTTCGATGCTTTGAAAAAATTATTCGAAGGAAAGAACATCAACCAGAATATGAAATTAAGGAATCAACTCAAGAATGTAAAGATCCAAAACTTAGATACCATACAATCCTACTTCACAAGGGTTGCTCAAATCAAGGAACAACTTGTAGTTGAAGAAAAGGTAGAAGAAGGAGAGATTGTTATGACCACCCTAAATGGTCTCCCAAGATCACGGGATTCATTCATTCAAGGAATATGTGCCAGAAATAAGTTGGTCACATTCAACAGATTATGGGAAGATTGCACTCAAGAAGAAGCTCAACTAATAACAAGAGAAGAGAAGATGGGAACAAATGACGATCAACCTCTCACAACTCACACTAGAAGAAATCATAACAAGAGGGAGGACCATCATCACAAAAGACAAATATTACCCAAAAGAGATCTATCCAGTATTAGATGTTACACATGTGATGAGAAGGGACACTAATCCATATATTGTCCCAGAAACAAAGGTTCCTCCAACAAGAAGACTAACAAGAAAGGACATCATGCTCACACAATTGAATATGATGAACCAACAAGGAAAATAACCAAAGAATAAAGAGTCAATTCTTCAAGTGATGAAGAATATGTCCTAATCTCAACACACACATACATTGTCACACATGGGAGAAATGTTTGTCTTGTATATAGTGGAGAATCCAAGCACATGATGGGATACAAAGAATCATTCGTCAATCTATCAGAGCACGGGTCACCTCACAAGGTGAAACTTGGGGATGATTATCAATATCCCATAAAAGGAAGTGGAGAAGCTTCCTACAAGCTAGACTCTGGAAAATACTTGAAGATGAAATAAGTTCTATATCTTCTGGGATTGAAGAAGAATCTTCTCTCCATCTCAACACTAGATGCAAAAGGAATAAGGGTTGCATTTGTTGATGTCCAAGTCCTAATGTGGCCAAAAGGAAAGACAATAGATGATGCAACAATAATTGGAGAGTAAGAGGGAGGCTTGTACAAGTTGAAGGGACAACCTGATTAAGCATTGGTCCATGAATCCATGGAACCAAGTGAACTATGGAATAGAAGGCTTGCACATGTGCACTATATAGAACTACCTATTGCAAGAAAAGTGGTTTTAGGACTTCTATAAATCTAGACAAAACATGAAGGCATTTGCAAGGGGTGTGCACAAGGAAAGAATGTAAAGAAGGCGTTTCCCTACAGTGAAAGCAAAGAAAAAGGAATATTGGATATAGTCCACTCAGATGTATGCGGTCCCATGTCATCCAACTCACTAGGAGGGTATGTATATTATGTTTATTTTACAAATGACTTATTTCGTAAGACTTGGATCTATTTCTTGAAAAGTGAAGATGAGGTGTTTAGCAAGTTCAAGGAATTCAAATACTTGGTTGGAAATCACACTGAGAATAAGATAAAGATACTATAATTAGATAATGGAAGAGAATTCACCTTAGAATACTTCAAGGATCCTTGCATATAATTTGGGATTAAGAGGGAGTTCAACAGTCCCTACAATCCTCAACAGAATGGCGTTGCAGAACAGAAGAACATAACGATAATGGAAGCAACAAAAGCAATGATGCATGACCAGGATATTCTGATGCACTTATGGGCAGAAGAAACAAGGACAATCGTATATGTACAGAATCGTACACCTCATAGAGTATTAAGAAATAAGACTCCCGATGAAGCTTTCTTAGGTGAGAAACCAAAAGTCAGCCATCAAGGGATATTTGGATTCCTAGTGTACATACACATCCCAAAGGAAAAGAGAACCAAGCTAGATCCTTGAGGAAAGAAGGGAATATTCATGGGATACAATGACACTTCAAAATCCTACCGAATATACTTCCCAGGATTCAAGAATATCGACATCAGCAAAGACGTAACCTTCGACGAAGACTCAACATGCATAAAATCAAGAAAAATACCTATTGAAGAGATTGAAGAACCTGAAGCAACTAGAGTCCAAGATACACCAATGGAAGAAGCGACTCCAGAATATCATGAATACCATGACATGGAATAACCACAAGAACCTATAGAAACACTTGGTGAGAATATCTCCCACAAAAGAAGACCAACATGGGAACAAGAAGTAATACAAGATGCAAATAATTATGATGCTCCAAAGGGGATGCAGAGAGAAAGCAAGCGACCTAGACCATACAACAACTATGTATCCCTGCTATGTGACATCATTGATAAATATCCTTCCAAATACGAAGAAGCAACAAAGAAGAAAGAATGGAAGGATGCCATGATCGAGGAGTACCAATTGATTACAAATAATGATGTATGGGAGGTAGTTCTGAGACTAGAAGAGAAGTCTGTTGTAACTTCGAAGTGGATCTACAAGATCAAGCATGTTGTAGATGGTAGCATTGAAAAACACAAGGAAATATTTGTGGCACATGGCTTCTCCCAGAAAGAAGGCATATACTATGAGGATACATTTTCCCATGTAGCAAGATACACTTCCATCTCATCTATACTTGCATTGGCCGTAGTAATGAACTGGAAGGTACACTAGATGGACATCAATGCATCATTCTTGAATGGTGTAGTTGAAGAGGAATTGTACATGGAGCATCCACTAGGATTTGAGAAACATGACAAACTCATATGTGCAAGTTAAAGAAATCCTTGTACGAATTGAAGCAGGAACCCAGGACATGGTACGACATGATGGAAAAATTCCTGATGAGCTTAGGATTTACCAAGAGTAAAGCAGATTCCAACCTTTACTTCAAGGTTGAAGGTAGAAGACCAGTGATACTCTTGCTATATGTAGATGACATG
Source organism: Pseudotsuga menziesii (assembly GCA_001517045.1). NCBI lineage: Eukaryota > Viridiplantae > Streptophyta > Pinopsida > Pinales > Pinaceae > Pseudotsuga > Pseudotsuga menziesii. The sequence continues at coordinate 185,916 of LPNX011012881.1, forward strand.
TTTTTTACAGGTGAGGATGAGCTCATTATAGATGCGAAGAGGAGGCTTGCCATTGAGTTCGACAAGAAGGACCTAGAGATGATGCATTACTTATTAAGCATGGAGATGTGGTAGAGTGCAAATGGGATCTTTCTTGGTCAAGCAAAGTATGCAGTGGAGATTCTGAAGAGTTTCAGAATGCTGGAATGCAAGGCTATGGTCACACCTATGGCGTCTAACTTGAACCTATTGTGTGATGCTTCATCAGAGATAGTTTATGCCACGATGTATCGGCAGATGATAGGTTCGTTGATGTATCCAATGAACACAAGGCCAAACATATGCTTTGTTGTGAACACCCTGAGCCAGTTCCTGATAGATCCGAAACATGTTCACTTGATTACTACAAAGCATGTATTAAGGTACCTGAAGGGTACAATTGATTATGGGTTCAAGTACGAAGCGAATCAGAAGATCAACCTGCATGGTTATGTCGATTCGTATTGGGAAAACAATGCCATAGAAAAGAAGAGAACTTCAAGATGCTTCTTCAGTTTGGGATCTAATATGATCTCATGGTTTAGCAAGAAGCAGTCATGCATGGCATTGAGTACAACCGAAGTAGAGTATGTTGCAGCCTGTTCAGCTAGTTGTGAGGCGGTATGGTTTCAGAAGCTACTGTCAGACTTTTTTTAACTTAAGTTAGAGGTGGCTTATATATTTTGCAACAACCAGAGTTGCGTGAAGTCGTTAGAGAACCAGGTGTTCCATGACAAGTCGAAGCATATTGAGATCAAGTATCACTATATCGGGGATATGGTGTAGAGAGGAGCAATCAATCTCCAATATGTGGCGACATATGAGCAGATAGTTGATGTGTTGAACAAGTCATTAACGAGAGTGAAGTTCAAATACTTTAAAGAAATTCTTGGTGTCATCCAGATCGAGGTCCCTAGAAAGAGGGAGTGATGATACTGGAAGACACAGATGCACTATAGATGGTTCTCACATGGTGGAAGAAACAGGTGGTCCTTGGAACGTAATGCACTTGGGGTGCTCCTAACTGTAATCCCATGTTGGAAGAAACAGGTGGTCCTTGGGACGTAATGCACCTGGGGTGCTCCTGGCTGTAATCCCATGTTGGAGACGATGGAAGGTCCATCGAAAGACACAGATTCACTAGAGATGGTTCTCGTATGGTTGAAGACGTAGGTGGTCCTTGGGACGCAATGCACCTAGGGTGCTCTTAAATTTTCTCCCATACTAGAGATGATGGAGGTCCATTGGTCACAAAGACACTTGGTGTGCGCTTAGGCTAGTTCTCGCATGGTGGAAGACACAGGTGGTCCTTGGGACGTAATGCACCTGGGGTACTTCTAGATGTGCTCCCATGCTGGTATACACTGGATAACCGTTGAGAGATGTAATGCACCTACGGTGCTCTTGGAATGTATTGACAAGGGTGGGCGACGCAGGTGGTCTATTGGACATGAGGTGTGCATATGGGTTCCTCTCCATGTGTGATGATGAAATTATCTGGATACGATGAGATGACAGTAGGAGACGCAGGTGATTGTAGTGGCAATGTAATGTGTGGTCCTAGGTTGTACCTACATGATGGATTACTCTTGGATATGATGAAGACCTAAATGTGAGCTAGGACTACATCCAACATGAAAAAGGGATGGCTCTGTAGAACTTCTGATGACAGATAGATTTGAGAGATGTCACTATTCAACGATACAAATATGAGTATTCCAACAGCAACGACGACAATGATCCAATGATGATGACATGTCCAGAATGTTGATGGCGAAAACGAGAGAATACCTTCCTAGTTAAGAGGGACTGTTGTTGTAATTGTAACTTTGAAATATATTATATTGTATATTATAATTTTATTTTTATTGGACCTTAGTTAGAGATGTTTTTCCTTCATCCAGGGATGTCATTATTATGTTTGGTCATGTAAGGTCATTGAGGTAAAACCTCCATTGTAATTTGGGGAAATAGCACCCCAAAAAGCATAATGTAAAGTGTATTTTTGAGTCTCCCAAGAGAGAAGTCGACCATGCTAGGTCAGGAGGTCATCCCAGTTAGTTTTTAGGTCAGTAACTTGATGTGTATAAATAGGGAGGCACCCTCCCTCATTTGTACACACACACACACTCACTCAAGTTTGCATGAGTAAGAGAGAGAGGACAAGTTCGCTAGAGGAGAAAATGAGAGAGATGCAAAATACTTCTTTTTCTTGGGTTTTCCATTTTGTGATATTGAATTAGTGACAAATATATCTCTAAAGAAGTTTGCAGGGTTTTCTCCTTTATGGTTTCCTCGAGGAAAATTCTTGTCTCTATTGTGTTTTGTTGTGCTTGTTATTCTTTCAGTTAAATATCTAACATAATTGAATTAAAGTGAAAACTCTAACAATTATGGATGCAAATAAGGTAAAGACAATGGCTTCTTTGGGTATTAGAGTGATCTCCTCATGGGACCCATAGGTCAACGAATCCTTTCTTATGATTGTGTCTGTGGAAGAGACAATGGGAAAGGGACACAATCTAGTAGAGAACCCCAGGGTGAGATGCCACAAGTGGGGAAGCATTTAGTGAATGTTGGTTTCTTATTAGGTACATATCTAGATGGATTAGTTTTTTCCTTACCAACAACAATAAATTGTTTGAGGGGAATATATGCACTTGGAAACTAGAGGTGTGATCTTGTTTCTTTATGCAAAATGTCAAATGAGGACACATTTAATCACTGGCATCTTTTGATTTGGGAAGCGAAGGGGATCTCTATGAATTATTACTAGGGTTTTGGGTTGAAATATGTTTGTTTACTATTTAACTTCGACACTGTATCCTATCACATGTTACAATTTGGTACATGGAGCATTGTGTGTCCCTTGCTATGTTCAACTTTGGAGGGTGGATTTTATCCTTAATGATTGCACCCAAGCAAACTATTCACTTTGGCTGTAGTTTTTGTGCTATGCTAATAGACATCTTCTTGTTTGTTGATTTGTTTGTGAAATGGTTTAGTAATGTGCTTATTATTGATGGCCGATGCAATTCCTTCATTCTAATCTAAGCGTCTGTGGGGAGATGAATTTGAAGTAGAAGCTTCCACCCTTCATTTAAGCATGTACCCTTGAGAGTGTTAGGTGATAAAAGGTTTACTACCTTAATTTATTGAATGCATGCTTTTCGATCCAAGCACATGATCATATTAATTGTGTTTTCCCACTTTGTCGACCCATATTGGAGGAGGTAGGTGACAGAGGTTATATGCCACCCTTAATATCCCATAGCATGGAAACAAGTGGTACATTGATGTATTTGAAAAAAAGGGCTGGGGATCATATTACTTTGTCAGTCAGTTGTTCATGAGAAAGTGGTGTGTCGTTTATTAGTTCAGGTGTAGTTGTCATTTTTTCAAGGGGTTAAGGTACAATAGGAGATTCATCTATGTGAATGCCTACTGGATTGATGACTCAACCTTTGTGGCAAGATAATGATGATACTTGGTGGTTTGTAGTCTTAACAAACCCCCGGTCTTATGATAAAGGGGAGGGTGTCACCCAATCCTTTTTAACCATTATAGAGATAGAGTCCGGTTGTTTGGTGGATTCCAACAAGCAAAAGGAAGTTTCTTCCCTTTCTTGTGTGGAGAAACCTGGTGGGCTCAAGCTCAAGTTGCAGGGAAAATATTACAAGGATGCAATAGTGCATTCCCTTGATAGACATACACCAAAACTAGAGGGATTCATGATATATATTTGATTTAGTGGTTTAGGGCTCTATCTTCCTTTGGAATGAATCTCTCTATTGTCTTGGAATGTGGAGGGGATGTCAGTCCCTAAATGCAATCAACTTGTTCATAGTTTTTTATAACAATTTCAATTAGATGTGTAGGTTAGCTCAACAAGATTTGGGCTTCATATTTAGATGAAATTTATAGTTGTACATGGATCATATTGATGATAGATGGTTCTGGTTCACATTGATGGTTTAGGACTATCTAATAGGATTATTTGCTATTTATGCTCTCAATATCAATTTGGAGTGTGGTTGGATTTGGGATTGGATGGACTCTTTTCTATCAACTGTAGACTGGATTGTTGGTGGTGATTTCAACATGATTGAGTGGGAGGGTGATCGATATGATGGTTTAGCTTCTCTCATTAGTGGTTCTAACAGGCAGGTTTGTTCTAGATGTAAATAATTATTCTCTTTAAGTATTTGATCCTAATTGGAAGCAAAAGGGTGCATATTACGGTGGGTATTTTACTTGGTCCAATTTTCAATAGGAGAAATTTAGGGTACATGCGAGGATGGATTGAATATATAGAATAAAAGAGGACATATTGTTTTCATGTAGGCTTTGTCTTGTTGATGTGTTGGTGGATGTTATGAGGTTTGATATTCTTCATATTCATGTTGTCATTACACTGGCTAATTCACTAGATTCAACACCTACTTTATCTAAGTTGAATGTGTCTCAATTGGATTCAATAGGATTTTGAGATTTTGTTTGGAACCTTTCATTCACAAGTGAATTTGACCACAAATTTCGACGGCCTAAATGTCCGATTTTTGACATATTGATGTTGACAATTCGACAATTTTCTTTCTTTTAAAACATCGGTGTAATTTTACATCAATTCTGACAATGAAATACACTCGTTAGATTTTCGACACCTTGTTATCGAAAAACTGACGTCAAATGGCACTCTAGATCCGTCAGACAATTGAATCCCTATCCTTCATCTTTGTCGAATATGCGACGACTCAATCCACTCTGGAATTCGACGAATCTCCTTAATACCTGTCGAATCACCGAAAAACTTAAGGCATCGGTAGTTTAGAACAATCATCAGAATTGATGGATATCCAAAGACCTCCTTAACTAGTTAAAGATCATAAGTTTGATAACTCTTCCTCCCCTCCAGTTGGATAACCGACGACTAATGCGTCGGTAGTCTAGAATAGTCATCGGATTGGATGGATATCCGACGGAAAATTCCACTCTGAAAATGTTGGAAAACCAACGACTCCATTTAAATTTTTTTTTTTTTTTGTCACATTTTAACCCTAGGACTATAGAAGGAATAATTCCTCTCAACTCCAATGCCCTTAAGCAATAAAAATGCCTTCAGATTGAGTGAAAAGTACTAATTAATTGAAAAATATAGAAGGACTAATTCCTCTCAACTCCAATGCCCTTACGCAATAAAAATGCCTTCAGATGGAGTGAAAGGTAAGTAGGAATTCAAAAAACATGGTATTCAAAAATCTTTGTCAAATAATCCATTTTGGGATCTACCTAATACCAGAAGAAATACTACTAGTGTTTAGAGATATCGATTGTACTAAGGGTATTCCAAATAGAGGCACAAATTCTTTCTTAGGTGCTTGTTTTAATGGGAAAAGGAAATGCAAGCAATGAAACAATATGCATACACAAAAGTATGGTGACTATGTTTTTCTATAGTGATAGGATCGATGGTTCAAACAATTCCAACTTTATATATATTTTGACATGGTATCAATGTGTGATAGGAATTAAGGAGCCATATAGCAAGAACTCTCTTCCCTTATGCAATATGAGAGGCCAAAGGCATTCAAAGTATGAGCAAATCCCTCAATACATGCAACTACAAAATCTTGGAAACTTTGGTTTTAGAAGTAAACATGAATTTTAGAAGTTGAATGTATTTGTTTATATGAACATATATCTAGAAAATCCATAATAAATCTCGTAGATCCTAGCATCCTTTTATCATTTTTTTGAGAGAAATACCTCCAATTTCATAGCGAACAAAAACATACAAGCCATTTTAGGATCCTTACAGTGATTTGAATACATTAATGGAAAACAAATTATGGGGATTGTGCTGCATGTTGTTTAGTTATATAAATCATATGCAGAGGAACATTTCCCTGCTCCCATTAAAGATGTGAATTACATATGAGGATGGAATGGTGTGGATCACATTATTGAGAAAGGAACCAGTCCAAACATGGATTGTTGGATGTTTGGGTGAAGAAGAAATTGCTTAGAGAAGGTGTTGTGATATCCTTGATGGAAATGATTGAAGTATTCATGTACTCAATAGAATTTTAATCTAGATCTAAAGTGTAAAAAATAGTGAATGATTTAGCTACAAAGTGACCTGCTAACCATTAGCATTCTAGTTTGTACTAGCAACTCATTTTCAATGACTAATTTCAACGAATAATTTCAATGGTTTAATTTTGGCTCTTGATATTATTACAGAGAAATGACAAATTGAGAGGATATCACCATCTAGACAACCCACTCATACCATTGGAATGCTGGAATGCATAGGTTCAAATACTGTTGTTGACTGCATAGGTGAGTATTTATGGTATAGATAGTACTCCATAATCACACAATGCGATGAATGAGAATCATTCTTATTTCAGTGACTATAATAAGCATGCCACATTGCTTGTTGACATTCTCTTTTTACTAGTTGAGTCAACTTCATAAAGTGACAAGATTTTGACATGGATATTATTTAAGATAGTGCATAGAAAGGGTGAACAAAATGGTCCAAGTGCTTGTGTGAAATGAGCATTATAAGGTACCAACTAAGTCATGATGCAATAATATTCAAATCATTTGTTAAATTAGTTGATGGGTGCAAATTGTATTTCTTCCATGAAGGTTATCAATAGGCAAGGCTGGTGCATATGTAAGAGACTATGATGTGAAAAATGAAGCTCAAATTTTCAAGATAGTTTGAAACACATGGATAATAGAAAATTTGAACTTGATCTTCATGATGTAGGTTTATTTTTCAAGATACTTTGAAACACATGCTTATTAGAAAAAATGATCTTGACCTTCATGATGTAGGTTCCTTTGGAATGCTAGTCTTGGTGATATGAATAGATCCATGACTTGATGTTGTGAAACTATACCTGACACAAGGGATTTACACATTGTTCAAAGAAAAGACATGGGTGACATATTTGGAATTAAGACAAGAGCATAAGAATAATTTTATGGAATTTTTGTGATGTATATGGAATTTGTTAGAGTTTTATCATTCAAGCTAGAATTATCTTAGGATCTTTAACTTAGAGAATAACCAGCACAAAAATCAAACATAAGAGACAATGGACACAAATATTTTCCTCAGTGAAACCATAAAGGAGAAAACCCCGCAACTTCCTCATAGATAGAATCATCACCAAAATTAAAACCCCAAAACAGTAAGATGATCTCCCGACAGCAGTAGTCTCTCTCTCTCTTGTCCCAACAACTTCTTCTCTCTCAGTTATGCACTACAACTGAGTGTCAGTGAGTGTGTGATAAATAGAGAGGCTCATTCTCTATTTATACTAATTCCTGACTTGACAATAACTCACTAGGGACGACTTCTCTAGGAGAGTCTAATAACCCTATGGACCGACAACTGCGGGGACTTTAACCCTTGATCAATAGGAGGGTTACCCATAATGACTTTACATGACTTGCTTACATTATTGAATCTCCAGATAGGAACATCGGGGTATGACATGAATCAATTACATTACAGATACTTCCCAGAATAAACATCGGGGTACAATACATAAAATATACAAGTGAATACATTCCGAAGTTACAATTACATCAACACTCCCTCTTAACTAGGAAGGTATTCGCTCGACACAATTTATCATCACAAGTCTTCTTCTATGTATCATCTAAATCATCGTCAAGTTCTTGTCATCTTCATCTTCAAGTCATCTTCATTACTGGATCTAGATCATCTTTGGATCTGGATCATCACTAGATCTGGATCATCTCTAGATGTGGATCATCTCTACTAGATCATCATCACAGGTGCTATCTCTCGATTCTTCTCATCATAGGAAGTTCTATGCCAACCCTTTTTCATGCTGGTTGTAGGCCTAGCCTCCATGTAGGTCTTCTTCAACACTTATATCTGACCCTAAGTTATAATGGCCCACCCAACACTTACATCTGACCATGTGAGGAACACATCCAAAATACATGTCAGAAAGGCACGCCCAGCACTCACATCTGACCATGAGAGGAAGCAATACAACATTCATGTCAGAAAGTCTCTACACTTACAGTCGACCATGTGAGGAACCAATCCAACATACATGTCGAAAGGGCTCTGCACTTACATTCGACCATGCGAGGAACCAATCCAACCTACATGTCGAAAGGGCTCTGCACTTACATCTGCCCATGCGAGGGACTAATCCAGCATACATGTCATAACGACTCTACGTTTACATCTGCCCATGCGAGGAACCAATCCAGCATACATGTCAAAAGGGCTCTGCACTTACATTAGACCATGCAAGGAACCAATGCAACATACATGTTGAAAGGGCTTTGCACTTACATTCGACCATGCGAGGAACCAATCCAACCTACATGTCGAAAGGGATCTGTACTTACATCTTCCCCTACGGGGAACCAATCCAACATACATGTCAGAAGGGCTCTACACTTACATCTACCCATGCGAGGAACCAATCCAGCATGCATGTCAGAAGGGATCTGCACTTACATCTGATCATGTGGGAACACATCCCACAGTCACATCAGAATGGCTCTGCACTTATATCTGATCAAGTGGGAACACATCCCACAGTCATATCAGAATGGCCCTCAGCTCTAGGCTGAGTATTCCTGGTGACTGACCAGGTGCCTCCATTGTCCCAGAGAATGGGATTCAACGCTTATATATGATCATGTGAGAACACATCTCATAGTCACCTCAGAATGGCTCAACACTCACATCTAACCATGGAAGGAACCAATCCTCTCACCATGACAGAATGGATCAGCCCTTACATCTGACCATGGAAGGAACCAATCCTCTCACCATGTCAGAATGGCTCATGGAATCATCACTTCCCCTTATAGGGAACCTCGATCTGGAGAACACCAAGCTTCTCCTTGAAGTACTCAAACTTTACTCTGGCCAATGGCTTAGTCAACACATCAGCTATCTATTCATCCATCGCAACATACTGGAGCTTCACTGCTCCTCTATGCACCATATCCCTGATATAGTGATATTTGATCTTGATATGCTTCGACTTGTCATGGAACACCGGGTTCTCCGACAACTTCACACAACTCTGGTTGTCGCAATATATATAAGTAGCATCCAACTAGAGATCAAATAAATCAGACAGTAGCTTCCTCAGCCATACTGCCTCATAACTAGCTGAACAAGCTACGACATACTCTTCTTCAGCTGTATTCGGTGCCACGCAAGACTGTTTCCTGCTAAACCAAGAGATCACACCTGATCCCATATTGAAGTAGCACCCCGAAGTGCTCTTTCTATCGATGGCACTGCCTGCCCAATCTGAATCAACATAACCTTCCAGGTTAATCTTCTGATCAGCCTTATACTTGAGCCCATAATCAACTGTACCCCTCAGGTACCTGAGAACATGCTTTGCAGCAATCAAATGAACATGTCTCAGATCTGTCAGAAACTGGCTCAAGGTGTTCACAGTGAAGAAAATATCTAGTCTTGTATTCGTCAGGTACATCAAGGACCCAATCATCTAATGATACATCGTGGCATCAACCGAATCAGATGAAGCATCACTCAATAGCTTCAGGTTTGATGCCATAGGTGTGGCCATGGCCTTGCAGTCCATCATCCCAAATCTCTTCAAGATCTCTACTGCATACTTCCCTTGTCCAAGGGAGATTCCATCTGCATTTTTCCACACCTCCTTGCCTAGAAAATAGTGCATCATACCCAAGTCCTTCATTTCGAACTCGACAACAAGCTTCCTCTTTGTATCAATAATCAACCCATCTCCACCTGTTACAAACAGGTCATCTACATACAGTAGGAGTATCACTGGGTTCCCTTCTTCAACCTTGTAGTAAAGGTTGGAATCTGCTTTACTTTTGGTAAAGCCCAAACTAGATAGAAAGCCATCAATTCTACCGTACTATGTCCTGGGTGCCTATTTCAAACCATACAGGTATTTCTTCAACTTACACACATGAGAATCCCTGTCACATATCTCAAAACTGAGTGGCTTCTCCACATACACTTCGTCTTCCACTACACCATTCAAGAAAGCAATATTGACATGGATATGGTGTATCTTCCATTTCATCACTACAACCAAAGAAAGTATTGATCTGATGGAAGTGTATCTGGCTATAGGTGTAAAAGTTTATTCATAATCTATTCCTTCTTTCTGGGAGAAGCCATGAGCCACAAATCTTGCTTTATATTTTTCTAAGCTACCGTTTGCAGCATGCTTGATCTTGTAGATCCATTTGGAGGTTACAATAGACTTCCCCTTTTGTCTAGGGACAACATCCTAGACATCATTCTTCATGATCGATTGATACTCTTCAATCATAGCATCCTTCCATTCTTTCCTTTCTTTCGCTTCTTCATAGTTGGAAGGTTCTTTATCGATGAAGTCACATAATAAGGCTACATAACTGGAGCAGGACCTGGTTCTTTTCCTTTCTCTGTGATTTTCTTCTAGAGCCCCATATATTTCTGCACCTTGGATAGCTTCATGTACCCAAGCAAGCTTCCTCTTGTGAGGATTCTTCTCCTGAGGTGGATCTATAGGTTCTTGAGGTTCTTCTAATTCTCGATCTTCTTCTTGAATTTCTTCGTTCATGGTTGTGTCATGAATTCTGGGTACTTATGTTTCTTCAGGTTATTCAATAGGTCTTTTTCTAGATTTGTTGTAAGCTGAGTCTTCGTCAAATGTTACATCCCTGTTGATGTCGATCTTCTTGAATCCCGGGAAGTATATTTTGTAAGATTTCGAGCTTTCAGAGTATCCCACAAATATACCCTTCCTTCATGAAGGACCTAACTTTGTCCTCTTTTCTTTCGGAATATGTATGTACACTGGACAACTGAATATTCTGAGATGGCTGACTTCTGGTTTTTTGCTGAAAAAGACTTCTTTAGGTGTTTTGTTCTTGAGTACTTTATGCGGAGTATGGTTCTGTACATACACAACTGTTCTAGCAGCTTCTACCCATAGATGCATAGGAAGATCTTGATCATGAAGCATTGCCCTTGTAGCTTCCATAATTGTTCTATTCTTTCTTTTTGCAACCCCATTTTGTTGTGGATTATATGGATTGGTTAACTCCCTCTTTATCCCTGAATCTCTGCATAATTCTTTGAATTCATTTGAAGTGAATTATCAGCCATTGTCTGATCGAAAGGTCTTGATTTTATTTTCTGTATGATTCTTGATCAAAGCTTTGAACTATTTGAACTTGTTGAATACTTCATCTTTGTTCTTTAAGAAGTATATCCATGTCTTCCTAGAAAAAACATCAATAAAATAAACATAGTATAAATACCCGCTTAATGAGCTGGATGACATCGAACCGCATACATCGGAGTGAATGATTTCCAAGATTCCTTTTGCTTTGCTTTCTCTGCTTGGAAATGTCTTCTTTGTGTTCTTTCCTTTCACACATCCTTTGCAAACTCCTTCATGTTTTATCTACATTTCTAGAATTCCTTCAATAGCTTTGCTTGGAAGTGGTAGTACTCTATAGTGTACATGTGCAAGCCTTCTATGGAAAAGTTCATTTGGTTCTACTGAGTCATGAACCAAGGCTTGTTCTGGTTGGCCCTTCAATTTGTATAATCCTCCCTCTTGTTCTCCAATTACTATTGCATCGTCAATAGTCTTTCCTTTTGGCCACATGAGGACTTGGGCATCTACAAATGCAACCATCGTTCCTTTTGCATCCAATGATAATATGGAGAGAAGATTCTTCTTTAGTCCTGGTACAAACAAGACATCCTTCATTTTCATAGACTTTCCAGAGTCTATCTTGTAGGAGGATTCACCACTACCTTTTATGGGATATTGGTAGTCATCCCCAAGTTTCACTTTATGGGGTGAATTATGTACGGATATTTTCTCAAAATATTCCTTGAATCTTGTCATGTGCGTGGAAGCCCCACTGCCAATATGCCAATATTTGCTTTCATGTGTGATAGTTCCTGTGAGAGCAGAGATCAGAACATATTCTTCATCACTTGAAGAGTCTTCACTTTCTTGTTTGACTCTTTTTCTGGGAGGATCATCATCCTCAACAGTGTGAGCATGATGTCTTCTTTTGGAATTCTTCTTTTTCTTAGAACCACTCTTATTCATGGGAGAATTTCTAGAAAAGTGTACTCTTTCATCACATGTATAGCATCTGAGTTTGGATAGATCCTTGTTTGTTCTTACAAAATTATCTTTCTGGTGAGAATGCTTATCTTGGTGATGATGATTGTCCCTTCTGCTTTTCTTGGAGTGTACTGTGAGAGCTTGATATTCATTTCCCATCTTTTATTCTTGAACTACTATTCAAGCTTCTTCTTGTGAGCATTCTTCCCACAACCTACTGAAATTGATTAGATTCTTTCTAGCACACATTCCTTAGATGAAAGAATCCCATGACCTAGGGAGACCATTCAAGGTGGTCATCACAATTTCTGCATTCTCCACTTCTTCATCCACTGCTTCAAGTTCTTCTTTGATCTGGGAGACCCTTGTAAAGTATGACTGTATGGTCTCCTCATTCTGAATCTTTACATTCTTCAACTGGTTCCTCAAAGTCATCTTTCGGTTTATGTTCTTCCCTTCAAACAGTTTGGTCAGGGCATCAAACATAGCTTTAGGTGTCTTTAGGGAGGACACCTGTGGTATGAGGTGATCCTTGATTGAATCATCAATAATCCTCTTAGCCATGACCAATTTATTCTTATGTAAGGCCTTAGCCTCATCTCCCTCTGGAACTGGAACCTCTTCAATGATGTAAGAGTCTAACTCATTTTCTTCCAGGACCAGGGAGATCCTATACTTCCAAGCTCAGAAGTTATCAGATCCCTCAAGCTTGGTATGATGAGACATATTAACAGAGAACCTCAAATGGAAATACAAAATATTTAGATCTTACCAGGTCAAGATGTCGGAACTGGATTTGGAGCTGAATTTCTGCAGTGCTGGTTCAGGAGTACATTAGGGTTTGACTTTCCCAGAGTTCTACCCAACCAAAAACTTTGATCTTGATCTCTAAATTTTGATTTTGAGGAGGATATCAATCCAGGCCTGGGCTCACTAAAAAATTCCACTTCTATGGAAAACCCTAATTTCTGGTAGCAGTGTCGGGTCAAAAACTGAAAATGCTCAAAATCAGATTCTGCTTTGACAGAAAGATGCGCCATAGAGAGGAGAGTCAGCCCAACCTTCTTTTGCTGAAAACTTGTGGAGAGAGATCCAAAAAGTAGGAAGCCTTAGTGTTATAGCTGATTTTACCACACCAAGTGAATCACACTTGTATGGCCTTCCCCTGTCCCTCTCCAGACTCCTTGGACCCCTTGGACCATTTTTTGTCCTTTGATGTTTCCTAGACCATCCCTAAAAACATGTGAAAAATAATATACGCGACTTTTAAACCCCTAATCGTGTATATACATGGGTTTGACCCTTAAAACCATGTACATCGGGATGTGTACAAAATCCAAATCCTTTTGGAGTTTTCCTTGACATGGATCTGACTCACTTGACTCCTGGCCTTCCATATGCCTTGAGATCACTCGGATTTGACCTTTCATTACCCCTTTGAAAAGCTATATAAGGAACTATTTGATACATTGAAGGCATAGAAGAGAATTGTGAGAAAAGAAACTATAGTCCATTGTTGCCGTAACTTGTGCTTGAGTCTGCATCCCTTTGTCCCTTAGAGCACTTTTGTGTTCTTCCCAAGCTTGCCTTTTGCTTGTGAGATTTCTATCAAGAGATGGAGGATTGAGGTGGTGGAGGCCCAAGTGGGGGATTCAGTTTCTCCGATTTGCAGACGTGCCGACAGAGGTTGTATTCGTTGTAATCTCTGATTTTATATTAATAGAAATATATTTTCTTGTCCAATAATGTATGTTTGAATGAATATTTTATCCATGGATGATTTCAAATGTTTATACATTGTTGATTATATATGCTAGAATAGATCTAACACCAATATATATAGTATGCTTGTCTTGTTTACTTGTTGTTGAGGAAGTGATTCGTCAATTCAAGCTGAAGTTGGAAAGCTCAATGGGGATCTACTTCAACCATTTGGAATAAGGTACGAGGTCTGATCCTTTAGTGTTAGATATTTGATTTCTATTGCATATTGGAAAGGATTGATTTATGGAGTCAAGATGTCTGTTGTGGTACCCCAAGCCATAGGAATTTCTTTCTGTAACAAAATTGGCGACTCCGCTCGGGAGTTCCTAGTAGTTGTCCTTTGGGGATTTTATATCGGCATTCAATGACTTTGAATTGCTATTTTTCTCTTGTTTCTGTGTCGGGTCCGGGGGCATGTTGGCCTAGTAGTGTCTGATTGGTATGAAGTTTGTCTCAGCTTGTCTGTTTGCCTTTATTTTTATGCACCTTTCTTCTTGTACGTGAGTTTTTAACCCACAGTCACGTATATACACAGGTTTCACTGCTATTTCCGTGTACACACGTGGGTTTTCTGCGAACAATCGCGTATGCCCTTAGTTTTTCCTTCTAGAGGAAGATGGATTGTTGCTAGGTGAATTGTGATGATTGCTGAGTCTCCTTTGATATTTCTAGAGTCTGTATACACCTCTATTTCTGACCAGAGACGTTTTTTTAGGGTAAAATTTCTTTTTTGAAGAATGTTCTTGTCATTGCATTTTTTATTTTTTGTTTTGGGATTAGTGCATTAGATTTCTTTTACCTTAGTACTTTGCTTGAGTGTTGCTTGAGTGTGGTTGCAGAGACTGGGGGTTGTAGAATCATTGTTTTGATTTTATATCTCATTTTTTCAAAAAATCCAAAAACATTTGCTTATCATTATGCATTGCATCTTGCATTTTGCATAATACTTGCACTAGATTTGCTTTGGAGTATTAGTCAGGATTTCATATAGGAAAGTTTGCATATATCATTTGAATAAAATTATGCATTTCACGTAGTAGCATACCCTGTTTTTCATGGACGCAATGAATTTGCATTGATCATTAGGTGTGCATTTTACTTCATGTTGTGTCATAACGCCATTAGTTGCACGACCATATACCTCTTTTGAGTAATAAAGCCAATTAAAATCAATGCTTAATTAAAATGAACTACACTATTTTATTTGATAGGGTTCACAAACAAGATTAGGTTTTAGGGTCTTGGAATAATTCATTGTGAGTCAATTCTCCAAGACCATTAAATAAGTACATGTATGTGTCTGTCTAGGTGAGTGTGTGAAATTCCTTGGTATAACTAGTGTTTCTCATGATCCTCCTCTCAAAAGGGAGTTAAGCACGAGGCAGTGTGAGCACTTATTGATTGGGATGACCCCTAGTCATAACTGAGTAGCACTGGAGATATTTCTAGGATTGTATTCGTATCTGGGGGCTCTTTCGAGAGTTTCGGGGTTTGCTACCCTTCCCATACGGTCAATCCCACCTACGACTGTCTGCCTGAGCATTGATTATATTGAGGTGACCTTAGTGGCCTTACCTAGGATATTGAGGGGGTACTCTGCAGGGGTTATTCTGGGGGGATCGACCAGGTTGGGGTCGGACATCACAGTCGCTTTACATGTTGAAGCCGAGGGCCACAATAATTGTTTACGTACCTCTGCTTGTTGTGTATGGGAGTCTCAAGCCTCTCCTAGGCGAGACATACCTGCTTCATTCGGGAGCTCACTTATCCTACCCTTGATTGCTTGTGTTTGGCTTTAGATTTTATTGGTGTATGCTCTGTGCACGTTAGCTTACCTAGGGTTTGCGTAGATAGAGAGTCTTTTATATTTTTTGAGTCATTGTGGATTCAGGTGCGGCTCCTCACCGTTCTCATCATTTAGCAGGACTTTTTCCTTCTACATCTCCTCCTCCTTTGGGAGAGAGAAATAGACAGTCTAGGCAGACTACTTCGCACATTGATTCACACACGATGGGAGACCATGTTGAAGGTATTCCTGAACCACCTTCTCTCGTTCAAGTGGAAGATGGGGAGTTTACTCCTAACTATGATCCTTTACCTGATTTAACTAAGTTAGGTCCTGTGATTTCTGAGATAAGTACTTTTCATGATAGACCTACTTACTATAGTATTGATCCCCCATTGACGCATCGCCGGTATGGAATGTTGGAAGATTATGAGACTCATTTTGAACCCGCGAGCACTAGTTATGGTAGTTATGGTATGTCTGGTTTTCCCACACATGATTTGGCATTTCATGTCGAGTCGAAATTTTAGCCTAACACTATTCATGGGGGCACTCTCATTCCTCACCATACGGAGAGGTTTGGGAGCACAAGTCACATTGCACCTTCCATCCCGACGATCACATATTTTTCTTAGGCCTAGGGCTAGCGATCCTATTAGGATACCAGATCTGAGACGAGTGACTATAGGGAACAACACGTACATAATTACACAGATCCCTTCATCCTCTATCCCTAGTTCTTCAAATGTTCACCCTCCACCTCATTCACGTGGTATTTTGGGCCGGAACATTGCTACGAGTCATGTCCATACTATGGTTACTCGACCAGTTGTGTCTCAGGTTCAAGTACAGCCCATTATTTTGGGAGGTCATGTTCATACTTCTAGAGGTCACGTTACTACTTTAGAAGCATATATTCCTACTTCCAGAATGTATATTCCTACTTCCAAAGCGTATATTCCTACTTACGGAGTGTCTCATGGGACATCGCATGTGATGACTTGTGGACCTTATTATGGGACGTAGTATGGACAGGGTTCTTCACCTTATGGGTACGAGTATCAACAACCCACTTACTCTCCAAATTACGGTTTTGTAGCTCAGAATAGTCAAGGTACACCACACTATGGTGCTTCCATGCCACCCTATACGGGTCAAACGGGAGGAGGGCACTATGGCCAAGGCCATGGTGGTTATGGTAATCAAACCAGTGTGAATCAGAACTATCAAGGAGCAGTCCATCGACCTACTCATCCTAGGCTCCCTTTCCTCGCAACATTGAATCTTCCTGACTTGTCGAGATTGACGAACGATCCTATAGCGCATGACCCAGCTTGGCCGGCTGTCCCTACTAAGCTTCCCTCGGACATACCCAAATTCAAGGGAAAACCAGGAGAGGATCCAAGAAAACATGTTACTACCTTTCACCTATGGTGCTCTTTGAATTCCTTACACCAGGACTCAATCTGTTTAAGGCTATTTCAAAGCACCCTTATAGGGCCTGCCGTGAAATGGTATATAGAGCTACCTAGGGGGGCATTTGCTTTGTTCGACGACCTAGTGATGAATTTTCGTAACCACTTCCAGCTACCAGTACGTTATGACGTTGGTACAGAACTCTTGTCAACATTTCAGCAGGATAAAGCCACATATATCTCGGATCATATCCAAGAGTGGTGTAGACGAAAGAGGTTGATTAAAGCCTTTATACCACCAGAATTCCTCCTCGAATGGTTCCTTAAGTCATTATTGCCTTATATAGCGAAGGATGTTTCTACATCCAGAGTGCAAAATGAGGAACAAGCCATTTTTAGGGCGCAGGAACTGGATTTGATTTATGCTCAATCCAGTTTGTTATATGAGATTATTCCCAATGCTCTGCATTCTAGTTTCGACCCCAAAGTTAAACCTAGACCACATGTCGATGGTATTGTTGGTTATGTGAGTGATAAACCTGCGGATTCGGTTGCAAAACAAGTTAGTCAATTGTCAATCAACCAATCTGCTTCGAGACAAGCCACAGCTTCGTCTCAACCCACCCAAATGGCGAGTGTGCTTTCGGTGCAATCGTCAAACCAGAAGGGTAACCATCAGCCTGGACAGAATAAAAAGAAGGGTAAGAACAATCGTAAGGGTGGGAATAGGAACAAAAATGCTAATAATAATGGCAAGAACGCCCGTGATCCTGGGGGGGACACGCAAGCTAAACGTAAGGTTAAATTTCCTTGCAAGTTGTGTAAGGAAGATCACCTCACTTACTTGTGCCCTCGTATCGATGAAGCCTCGATATTCTTAGCACAGGGCCCAGCTGTGCTGACTAACCCTTTACCTCACAATCAAAATATGAACTCAAGGACCCATGATCAATCTGGTGGTGATCAAGATCCACTAGAGGGTAGTGGTCATGGTTGCATTAACATGGTATGTGCTACGAAAGTTGTGACCCGTGCGAAGGACTATGGTTCGTCACAACCCATCCCAGGAAAGGAACCTGATCCACCAGGGACTCCTTTGCATATTGAAAAACCTATGGATAAACTTGAAGTTGCACCTCGCATTCCTAAGGGAGTCCTTAAGCATTTGGGGCACAATCCTAATTCCTGAGCTGCCCAGAACTATTCTATTGTCGAGGATTTGGGCCACACTCCTTGTGCGATGTCTGCACTAGAAGTACTTCAGAGTTGTCCTTCGCAAAGGAAGGCTTTGCTTTCTGCCCTTGGTGTGAATGATGATAATTCTTACTCCGTGATTAAATTTGAAACCGCAGGACTTCATCCTCGCTTTCCTTACTATGTGTCTCTTTTGATTCACGTAGAATGTCTTAACATGACCGTCAAGCGCACTGTGATTGACGAAGGCACTGCTGCTTCTGTGATGTCTTTATCGTGTTGGAAGGGTTTAGGTTCCCCTGAGTTGTCTAAGTATGGGACCATGTTAACTGCATTCGATGGGAGATCGTTTAGGCCGCACGAGATCCTTCCTTCCCTTAAGTTCTGTTTGGGAGGGAAGACCGTTGTGATAGAGGTCGAGGTGGTTGATGCGCCCCTTGACTACAATCTCTTGCTGGGTAGGGATTGGATGTACAGTATGCAAGCCGTAGCTTCTTCCCTATTTCACGTTGTATGCTTTCCATTTAACGGGAAGATAGTTACGATTAATCAAATGTCATTCAAGAATCCGCTAGTTACCGCATCTTCGGGAGCTTTGATCCCGATTGTAGAGCACTCTCAGCCGGCAACTGGGAGTGTGGGTGTGGGCATGTATCCATCCCTCATGGGAAGTTTTAGTTGTCCTGCACCTATCCTTATGATAGGGTCTAGTTTCGGTGACGCTTCGGCATCTATGAGGTCGGCGTCTTTTTGCACGAGTCATATGGAATATCCTTGGACTCTTCCTACAACGAATACTTCCAGTGAGCCCATTGTGATGGACGTGTTGTTTCCTGCAACTATGGTAGCTTATCAAGCTAATCTTGAGTGTGTTGTAAAGCCTAGTCCCTCCTCTTCATGGAAGGAGGAGGAGGACCCGTATTCACTGCCTACATGGGAAGTACAGTCTTCTCATGCACACAACTGCCTTGATAGTGTTTTTCCTTCAGACGAAGCGATTATTGAGGCCATGTCGGGAGTTGAGCCACCATGGGAAGAGCTCCATCATAGATATTACTTTCTTCCCGAGCTTGACCGTTTGGAGCATGAGGAATTTAGGGAGGTTATTAGTGAGAGAATTGGTAGTCCCATGGTTCTGTTAAGCTCTCTTGGTCTGATGGCTAATTGGAACATGGAAAATATATCTCCAACGATTCCTATCAATATCTCTAGTGATCCTGGCAGGATAGAGAATGTCTATATTGGGGTAGAATGTTCCCATGCTGAGATTCAAGAATACACTGAGCTGTTTAAATAATTTCGTGATATCTTCGCTTGGTCTTACAGTGAAATTCTAGGTATCGACCCTCGCATTGTTGAACACAAGATTAAGACTTATCCCAACGCTAAGCCTGTTCAACAACGCTTGCGTGCGATGAATCCTAGGAAAGCACCCATGATTAAGGCAGAGATAGAGAAACTGTTGAAAGCTAGTTTTATCTATCCCGTCCCTTGATGGAGTGGATTTCAAACCCCATTTCGGTTGATAAGAAGCATGGATCGATTCGCATATGTACTGATTTTCATGATTTGAATCATTCCTGTCCTAAGGACAATTTCCCCACACCATTTATTGATCAGATTTTGGATGAGTGTGCGGATAGCGAAGTTTTTTCCTTTATGGACAGCTTTTCCGGATATAATCAGATACAAATTAAACTTGAGGACCAACATAAGACCGCATTTATTTGTCCTTGGGGAACTTTTGCATATCGGAAAATGCCTTTTGGCCTTAAGAACACCGGAGCTACGTTTCAGGGGGCTATGACCTTGATCTTCCGTGATCTCAAATCTATTATCGAAGTGTTTTTGGATGACCTTGCTGCTCATTCTCGTATGAGAATGCATCATTCTTATCATTTGAGACTGGTATTCGAAAGGTGCCGCCATTATTTGGTCAGGTTGAATCCTCACAAGTGCATTTTTTGTGTGAAGTCAGGTCGCTTATTAGGATTCATTGTTTCTAAAGAGGGTATAAGAGTTGACCCTTTGAAGGTTGAGGCAATACTTCAGTTCTCTCCCCCGAAGAATATTCGTCATCTTCAATGTTTGCAAGGCATGACAAACTTCTTACGGACGTTCGTTGTCAATTTTGCCAATTTGATTAGAGGCTTCATGCGTCTTTTGAAGAAGGACACCACCTTTTGTTGGGATGAGCGAGCTCAGGAGTCCTTTGATGCGCTTAAGCGAGCCCTAGCATTAGCCTCGGTGATTAGTCCCCCAGACTATAGCCATGATTTTCTACTTTATGTGGTCACATCCATGGACACGATTGGTATGGTTTTGGTTCAAGAGGATGACGAGCTCCAATAGCATGTCATATACTATCTAAGCCAGAATCTTATTGACACAGAGATCCGTTATTCTCATGTTGAGAAGCTTTCCTTAGCTACTATACATGCGGTTCAATGGTCGAGACATTATATTCTCCTTCGCTAGACCTTGGTTGTAGCCCATGTCGATTCATCCTCACTCGAAGAATGATTGGGGGAAAATATAATAAATGGATTGTCATCCTACAAGAATTTGACCTCGAGTTTGTTTCGGCAAAATCGAAGAAATCGTTAATTTTTGCAAAGCTTATATCGGATTTCCCAAGCGAGGCCGAGGAGTTGGTATGTGAAGATACATTTATTGATGAGCACATCTTCTTAATCTCAACTTTAGACCCATGGTATGGGGATATCATTATATATCTACAGACATTGAAGGTCCCTACTCACCTCTCATGGGATGAACGATGACGGTTACGTCATGTGTCTAAGAATTACCTCATAGTGGATAACACTTTGTACCGCTGTGGGGTAGATTCCTTTTTATGACGTTGTTTAACTCATGAGGAGGATGAGATAGTGTTGCATGATTGCCATGGAGGGGCGTGTGGTGGCCATTTATCTGGGATTTCTACAGCCCAAAAAATCTTAAGAGTGGGTTATTTCTGGCCATCGATCTTTAAGGATTGTGTAGATGTGGTCACGAGGTGCCACCCTTTCCAAGTGTTTGCACGTAATATGCGCTCAAAACCTACCATGTTACATCCCATCATCACCGCTGGTCCCTTCACTAAGTGGGGGCTTGATTTTATGGATTGCAAGCTAGCTTCAGTTGGGGGGCATCATCATATCATAGTGGTTGTTGACTACTTCACGAAATGGGCTGAGGATATGCCTACAATTAAATCCGACGGTGAGACAACCGTGCACTTCGTATTCAACCAGATTATTACTCTGTTTGGGATTCTGAAAGAGCTTGTCACTGACCATGGCTTGCACTTTCAGAATCGTATGATGGAAGAGTTGGCATCAAAGTTAGGGTACAAACAAGAGCATTCCTCCTCTTACTACCCTCAAGCGAATGGACAGGTAGAAGCAGTGAATAAATCACTCAAATCCATTCTCCAACGAACCATCGCACAAAGCAAGAATAATTGGCACATTATGTTATATCTTGCTTTGTGGGTGTATAGAACCGCTATTAAGAATGCCACAGGTTTTTCTCCATATCAACTTGTACATGGAGTGGATTCGGTATTGTCGGTTGAATGCGAGATTCCTTCTTTGAAGCTAGCCATAGAGCTCTTTCCAGACACTTCCCCATTGGAGGAGCGTTTGGTCCACCTTGATCAACTTGATGAGCAACGTCGAGATTCCTTGGTCGCTCTAGAAGTAAATAAGCTTCGCGTAAAGGTCCAGTATGATAAGTCTGCCCATCCAAGGAGGTTTAGTGAGGGAGACTTGGTCCTTTTGTGGGATCAACCGAAAGAACCCTTGGGGGCAGGAAAGTTTAATCCCATGTGGCGTAGTCCTTACGTTGTTAAACATGTATTAGAGAAGGGCGCTTATGAGTTAGTGGATTATGAGGGGACGGCCTTGGCGGAGCCTAGAAATGGGCTCTATCTCAAGAAGTACTATGCATGATTTTCAGCCAAGGTTGGTTATTGTATATTATTGTACAGTTTTGCATAGGTAGGTCTTTTTTCTTATGGTGATCGGGTTTGTGATTAGTTTCTGTTTCTTTTGGCAGATGTCAATGGAATCTTCCACCTTCATAGGATTCACGGATGGTGCGAGCCGTCACACTCAACACTCAGCCTCTGCTGCTTGGGTGATTTATACTCCTATGGGTTAGGTATTGTCTTCAGGAGGCGTATGTCTACAGCCATATTCCAACAATGTTGCTTAATATAGTGTCGTTATTGAGCTTCTACGGGATGCCATTTTACATGGCATTCTCTCTCTTGAGGTACGTATTGATTCGGAGTTAGTAGTGTCACAGATTAATGGTTTGTACCATGTTAGAGATCTGACATTATTAAGAAGATTGATCCAACATTATTAAGAAGATTCTTACGTGTAAGATTATTAGAACGACAATTTGACAATATAACATACATACATGTTCCAAGAATTAATAACTAAGTTGCTGACTCATATGCTAACTACGTGTTAGATTGGCATTTGTTTCATACTCAATAAGCTCATCACAAATATAAATTCTTACACATGTAAATAAATAAACCGATCATCATAAAAAAAATTATAAACATCCAAAATGTGGTAATACATAGTGTCATAATACAAAAATGGGGCTCTCGAGCCACCAAAATATAATACACGGTAGTACAAAATGCATCACTCCCAGGTATCTAAGCCTGTGGAGGAGGAGGGGGGTTGTGATCATGGAATGTCACTACGGATCTAGCTAGCCGTCGAAATAACCGCACCCATGCTCGTGGTACACCCACCACCTGGCACTGCATGGCCTTAGGCAAGTCCTCGACTTGCGCCATGGGTACTCTGTGTGTCAGTCTCACGAAGCTGGTATGAATGCTTTGGAGCGTCCGCTCCGCATCCACACCCGTGATATAGTCTCCTCTTCCCCTCCGTCTATGATGAGGGAAGCCTTCAGGCCGCCGTGGTCCCACATCTGCATGCATATGGTAGATGTCACTATGTATTGTCACCCAAAAACATGTCTTTTGATTCCATATAATTAGAAAACACAAAAATTAAATAACTCAAAATTTTTAAAAAAAAGAGAGGGTCGAGATTCGTTACCTATGTCACCGTATGCCGATCCTGGTGGTAGCGGCATGTCCGGGTCCCCCCGAAAATCTATCCCCGCATAGGGGTAGTCATCGATGGCAACTATCTGTCGTCACCACCATGGAAAGAAATCAGCTGGATAGGGGTTGGACACCCTACCTCCACCCAGTCTGCACATCGCATCCGTCCAACGCCGTTGGGTCGGATCTTGAACCTCGTGTAGAGGAACATCAACTCTAGGGCTCAATCCTGGAACATGATCAAAGAAAAACGTTCTCAGTATGCTGCTGAAACCGAAGTTCCGCACTCTACCCATCTTGCACTCATTGAGATGGTGCTTCATGTTACCCAGTAGAACAGTGCTCCAATCGTATACCGTGGGTCTCATGTACTCCACTACATAGAACATCAGAGGCTACGAGGCCTGGTGGAGTGAATCCAAGCCTGCTATCCTACCTAGTGTCAGTAGGATGGCCTTCAGGCCCACCACCTGCATGGAGTTAGTTGGGATCTGACTACCCACCTTCTCCGTGTCCGGATAGCAGTACACCGCAATGTACTCATCTATAGTCAGGCCACCTCTGGGCCTGCGAGAACATAGGTTCACTACTTCCCCCTGTCAGGAAAGTACAGTAATAAAGTATATGTCCTCCACTTCTAGGGTGAGGGACATCCCATCTATCTGGAATGACTCTGAGTCTGGATCCCAATAGTCCACTAACATCTGCAATAGTCCTGGTTTGGCTCTTAAGCCACCAAGACACCAAAATTTGTATATCCCACATGCACATAATGCTTGTTGAGCCATTATATCTGCCCTTACTGCCTCTTCTACATCACCATGTTCACGTTCTCTCCATTCTAGGACCATCCTGCACAAAATTTTTGAATTTTTCCCATTAGAACACTTGAAAAACCTTAAGCGCGGCCGCATACGCGATTATTTTCCAAACAACCGTGTATGTACGTGGCTTTGGGGGAGTTTTCCACATATATCCAGCCCTATACGCAGAAAAACCCTTGATTTCCGCATGGGTCGTGGCGCCTATCTTAGAATGGCATAGAATGCTAAATACACCATGGAATTTGACAAAATTTGCATCAAAATGAAAGAGTAGAGCATGGGTAAGTACCTGGAAAAAATGGTAGTGGATTCCGCCGTCTGGATCTCCTGGAATTCACTGTTGAAGTTCTAAGCTCAAATGGGTAAAAGTTTCAAATGTTTTATAATGTTTTGAATTATTTACTATTTATAGAAAATTTTCAAAATTTTTACCCCCTTTCCTATAGTTTGGACCGTTTCTAATCCTTTTGGACTATTTCTGGACTAATTTATTATGTAGGAGACCTTTTTGAGTGCCCTTTTAGCCATTGGATTGACTCGTTCGTGCTGATTTCAAGTATCATGTCTAAACTGGCATATAGGTTAGGTTTCATCACCATTTTCATTTTGCATGACCTTATGACTGTTTCATTATAGCCTTAGGCATGAACCCACTCTATTATGTCACGGAACCTTCTTACTGTTTTAGAAGTGGCATGATATGAGTGGTAGAGCTTGACCTTACATGGGTACCCTATTTAGCGCCTTATTTTCATTTATTGCCCATGTTGACATTTTGTCCCTTAGGGTGTGGGAGTTTGTTGTATAGTATTGCCATGACATTTTGCAAGAGCTTCATACCCCTCTTGATCTTTTGCTGGCTTATTTCCCTCAGGACTCCCTTATGTCAAGTTGTAATTGCATTATCATGAGCTTTCCCTGCCTTATTGAGCCTTATGCCGACTTCCTTGACATTGAGCTTCAGCCATATAGCCCGAGCTTGTCTCATGTCTAGCCATGCAGAGCCATTTTTTATATCCTTTGCAACTTGATTCCCTATTTTTACTGGGAGGGGACTTTCCCCCGAGTGTCACTATCCTACACATGTATCCTTGCATTGAGCATAGGTATGTTCCACTGCTTGGAACTAGTTTGTTTGCCCATATGACACTCGTCTCCTCCTAGTATGTAACTATAAAGCCATTTTATTCTTTTTCAAGCTTTTTAAATATTTGAAAAAGTCCAAAAAAATCAAAAAACCAAAAAGCCGGACAAGGAAAGATGTTATCTTTTGGCAGCTGTCGAGTCGTGTTGCCTTCGAACAGAGAACTGTATATCACATCCGTTGGTTGGGTTTATAGTTTGACTTTAGGAGCTGTACTCTTTTTATCTGAGTTTATCTCCACTGACTGGTTAAGCTTCCAGTCCCCATGGAGCCTCTATTGATTCCTCCTATGTCGCAGAGATGTCCCAGTTTTGCATATCGAGTCTATGCTGCCTTTATTTAGTCACCATTCACCGTTATGCTCTTGTTCAAAGGAAGTTGAAACTTGAGTCGACCATTCCTTAGTTATCTTGACTTTGCATGTTGACCATTCTCGGTACAGTTACTGTTTTGTGCACCTTATGATATAGTCCTTCCACATTATACAACTTTGTTGAGTACCTCATGTTGGATGATGGGGCATGCCTTAATGCCCTCCTTCCAGTGGATTTCATCCCATCGACTCCAAATAATTTATTCTGGGATTGGAATCTAGAGTCATTTTTGAGTGCCTTGAGACTTGCAGTCATCAGTGGCAGGTTCTCTCGCCATCGACAATTTTTTGGGAATACATCAATGTCCCCAGATCGATGGATCCTCTCAAGTGTTCGACCTCAACACATTTATTCACACTTGTTAGTTTGCACTCTAGTACCTTGATTCCCATTTTCATTATCGGTGGGTCATCTCGTGTCTGTTAACGGTATACATCAATGTTCGGTAATTAGACGATGGACTATTATGTTCGACCTCGACACCTCTATTTACATAGTAGGACATGTACTCGTAGCGGTTTGTGTAGAAGACCTTCCAGATTGGTGGCATCTCTTATATGCTACCTCCTTGATCGTTCCAGTGTTCATGAGATTTCAGCTCTCGTTGACTTGATTCCAGTATATGTCAGACATTTCCAGCGATTATGGAGGTCTTGATCCATTGTATATATTCAGCCATTATGGAGATCATGATCCTTTGTATATCTTCATCATGGATATTATGATCTATGTATATTGTACGTGGCGATGACCTCTTATTTGATATTTTGTATCATGCCTATTCATGGCCATTGTACTCTTATGTATCCGGGACTGCTAGATGTATTTGCAGTTATGTGCAGAGTTGTATCATTGTACTATGTTGATTGGGTGGCTGGTCTTCCATTTGGGATCCTTCATCACTTCACTTTTGGGATGGACTTATAATGTATTTCGGCCATTGTATGACCCCTCTGACCTCATACATTAGGCGGCATCTGTTATAGTTGATTTTACCACACTAGGTGAATCACACTTGTATAACCTTCCCCTGTCCCTCTGCAGACTCCTTGGACCCCTTGGACCATTTTTTGTCCTTTGATGTTTCCTAGACCATCCCTAAAAACATGTGAAAATTCATATACACGACTTTTAAACCCCTAATCGCGTATATACATGGGTTTGACCCCTAAAACTGCATACATCGGGATGTGTACAA
Source organism: Pseudotsuga menziesii (assembly GCA_001517045.1). Taxonomy (NCBI): domain Eukaryota; kingdom Viridiplantae; phylum Streptophyta; class Pinopsida; order Pinales; family Pinaceae; genus Pseudotsuga; species Pseudotsuga menziesii. The sequence continues at coordinate 212,901 of LPNX011012881.1, forward strand.
AATCCAAATCCTTTTGGAGTTTTCCTTGACATGGATCCGACTCACTTGACTCCTGGCCTTCCATATGCCTTGAGATCGCTCGGATTCGACCTTTCATTGCCCCTTTGAAAATATATATAAGGAACTCTTTGATACATTGAAGACATAGAAGAGAATTGTGAGCAAAGAAACTATAGTCCATTGTTGCCGTAACTTGTGCTTGAGTCTGCATCCCTTTGTCCCTTGGAGCACTTTTGTGTTCTTCCCAAGCTTGCCTTTTGCTTGTGAGCTTGCTATCAAGAGATGGAGGATTGAGGTGGTGGAGGCCCAAGTGGGGGATTCAGTTTCTTCGATTCGCAGACGTGCCGACAGAGGTTGTATCTGTTGTAATCTCTGATTTTATATTAATAGAAATATCTTTTCCTGTCCAATAATGTATGTTTGAATGAATATTTTATCCATGGATGATTTCAAATGTTTATACATTGTTGATTATATATGCTAGAATAGATCTAACACCATATATATAGTATGCTTGTCTTGTTTACTTGTTGTTGAGGAAGTGATTCATCAATTCAAGCTGAAGTTGAAAAGCTCAACGGGGATCTACTTCAACCATCCGGAGTAAGGTATGAGGTCTGATCTTTTAGTGTTAGATATTTGATTTCTATTGCATATTGGAAAGGATTGATTTCTGGAGTCAATCTGTCTGTTGTGGTACCCCAAGCCATAGGAATTTCTCTCCGTAACACCTAGTTTCCATAGCTGCACAGTGTCTTCTTCTCAGGTTAGCTCTGATACCATGTTAGATTTTTATCATTCAAGCTAGCATTATCTTAGGATCTTTAACTGAGAGAATAACAAGCACAACAATCAAACATAAGAGAAAATGGACACAAAGATTTTCCTTGGGGAAACCATAAAGGAGAAAACCCCAAAACTTCCTCAGAGATAGAATCAACACCAAAAGTAAAACCCCAAAACAGTAGGATGATCTACCGACAACAGTAGTCTCTCTCTCTCTTGTACCAACAACTTATTCTCTTTCAGTTATGCGCTACAACTGAGTGTGAGTGAGTGTGTGATAAATAGAGATGCTCACTCTCTATTTATACTAATTCCTGACTTGACAATAACTCACTAGGGATGACTTCTCTAGGAGAGTCTAATAACCCCAGGGACCCACAACTGTGGGGACTTTAACCCTTGATCAATAGGAGGGTTACCCACAATGACTTTACATGACTTGTTTACATTATTGAATCTCTCAATAGGAAAATTGGGGTATGACATGACTCAATTACATTACAGATACTTCCTAGAATAAACATCGGGGTACAATACATAAAATATACAAGTGAATACATTCCAAAGTTACAATTACATCAACAGAATTGCACTTTATCAATGTGAAAACAATGGAAACATGTTCCTCTAAATCCCAAGGGGCGACATCCATTTCTGACATGGAAAAATATGCATGCTAAAAGGGCTATGGTTTTATTAGTTATTTACTGAGATTATAATGTCATTAGGGAAGTCATACATGAATTGATTAATGGGATTTATAGAGATTAATGGTGTTTTTATTTGTCATCTTCAACATAATATTCAAACTTTCAAACTTTCACAAATGTATTTTATTAATTTTCAGTTGTGTCTCTATAGGTGATGTGTTTGTTGTCATTGAACCATGTGTAAATTAAACAAATGCGGATTATATTTTATGCAAAGAACTTAAATAAATAAAACGGTTTGTGCTACCATATCAAGGTGGAAATTTCTCTTACTATATTATTGACATGGTTGTGATGGGTCACTTAATTGAAAAAGTGAAATACATAATAATTATAATATCTATAGGGTTTTATTGCTGAATATATATCTTGCATGTACCCATTTGGTGCTATTATCTTGGATAAAACTCATGGAAATCAAATTGAAGAGAAGTGAACTAAGGATATGGAATATGGTGGAAGATGACCATGAACGTTTTATGGAGTTGTGGACTCCTCTAAAACATTGGTCAAATGTGTAAATTGCAAGTCATTTTTGAGTTTGACCTAGTTGGTGCACTAAATTATCTTGCAAAGAGTTAATATCAGTTAAATTATGTTTTTAAGTTTCTATTTTTTAGAGGAATTAAACCTAAACTCTCATGCTCAGTAAATTAGAGCTAGAGGAGAATGAGAATAAAGGGATCAGTTGGTCTTATCAATATTTCGTAAGTATTCTCACCCCTATTCTCTCTTCTCTCTTGTCACTATGGACACATTGGATGCAATATAGGAGGTTGATCTTGATGAAATTGAAAAGTTGATCTCATGACTTATCAGCTTGTGAATTGTACTTTCAGGCTTGGTAATGCAAGAACCTCTTTTGACTATTGGAATTACTCTTCTATATAGAATTTTTTATTAATTAAATAGATTTCTCGTTTGTTAAGGTTTCATTGTGGAATTGCCCTTAATCAGTAAGATCGAGGTTTAACCAACCTGTCTTTCATATTTTGTTCTTCCTCCTCTTCCATTCACCCAATTGACTAAGGCACTGATCACGTTTTACTAAACTCTAATTCTAAATTTTTCTAGGGATACACCCCTTAGGCTAGCATGCTCTAGCTTGAAATGAGGGAAAGTGAGATAACGTAACACTGGGCTAGTTTTTTGTTGTTACACCCAATATTTCCTTGATGGTTTTGTGGAAGATCACCACAGACAATATCAAATGATAACAACTCCATAAAAAAGGTTATTGATTCAAATTGGATTAAATTAAAATATGAAGGGGTGTTGAACATTTTGTTTCCATATGACTATAGTTGTTTCATGCATCCTTAAGATATTAAGGAGAACCAACTCTAATGATTTTCAAGGCATTGAGATAAGTATAGACTTTTTTGGGTGAATGTAAATAGTTTGTCAAATTTAATCAAATCCATGCCCAAGTTGCTGCATTTTCTTCTGTTTGTTTTTCCATTTAATTGCATCTCATTTTGGAGTAGGTTATGGAAACAAGGATGGTCTCTAAGATGAGGGTGGGGATAGAAGATCACCATTGATGATGAAGAGGATCCATAATTAGAGGTGGCCGAGCATGAGAAGAAAGTTACAGGGAAACATTTAGCTTCAGGTTCTCCTATGTAGAGGGATTGTCAGCAAGTCCCAGACATATAAAGAGCTATAAGGATGTGTTCATGGTTGCAAGTGAGATCTATTATGAGGTGACAACCATGCTAACTAGCATTAGAAATGACCTTGAGGATATTTACATTTTTATGCTTGATCTTCTTAGAGATACTGATAAGCCGAGGGGTTGATATTTTGAATATTGTGAAGAACAACATGCCTACTCTACCAAAATGGTAAAATTAAAAAATGATCATATGTGTCGATGTGCATTTGTAATGCAAGTGGTTAAGTAAAACAAAATAGAGAAAAGGGCTATAAGGCAAACGTTAGAACTTCATGATACTGGTAGAATGGATTACCCATCCAGGGGATGGGCCCATTACTTTTAGTCAGTGAACAAGAAGGAAATGTAGGTGTGGGGAAAAGTTGACATAGTAGCACTAGCACTTTTTGTCTAATTGGAAACAATTTTTGGATTATCATCAACATAGTAGGGTCAGGTAACATCATAGAAAAAAGGGGTAATGATAATAGTCAACCAAGTATATTTGGTTTTGTAGTGAATATTAGTCATTTAGTGGATTAAATTTGTAGGATCACACACTGTGTAATGTCAATTTATATCTAGTAAATATATCATTCTGCTATTATAAAAAAAGATATGGCATTTTCATGGAGTTAGTTTGCAAATTAGAAAGATGGTGTAATATCATTGCCCATTTTAATAACCATACCATTATATTGGAAATAGTAGGAAATACAGGAAAGTGAACTTCACAAAACTAACTTTCAAAACCTATGAAGTATGAATTCAGTCAGCCTCATGTTGCAACTATTTCACCGGATCTCAAGATTAAATTGAGCAATAAGATTGCTATAAATGAGAAATCTTATGTTACACTAATAACTATACCTATAAAGGTTGGAACTTACAACAAAGCACAATAGTTGGAAAGCTTAATATAATGAAATTAATTTCTCTGCCTTCTCAACACATAATACATAAGCAACACATTATCTCGTTACATGTTATAGTAACCAATATGAAAGAAGAGAAGTACAATTCCAGAAGAAAAAAATGGCAAGAATGCTTACCAGTAGCTTGTATCCTATCCTAAGTTGCTCATATATATAGAAATGGATTGCATAAAAAGGAAAATCACGTAATAGAAATGACCCATACCACTGCAACAGTAGAAGATGTTAAGTCGAAATTTTAAAATATTTACTAAACCCTTCTTTTTCAGTCTTATTTGAAGTAGGAAATATACATTAAACTAGAGATACAACCTACTTTATGTTTTTCATCATCACTTTGAAATTATTAACAACAGAACAAATTCTACAAGCCAACCTTCTACGACAATATATATGCCAACATGTGAAAATGGGAAACTAAAATCTAAATTTTAGACTAAATGAAATCCAAATGAAACCTTTAAAGAAAGATCAACAACATATAGCAAATATAAAAATATAAAATGTGAAATAAATATGTAATACCACATATAGACCTCTAACACCTTCCTTTACAAGAATACAACGCACAACATCAAGAGCATTGTAAAACTGCCATGTTTGCATCCTTTGCTTGACAACCTGCATTATTTAGTCAAGTTTAATTGAAAGGACAACACTAAATAAATTGCCTTCAATGTGGATAATGAATGCTTAACATGATCAAAATTATGTAATAACGATTTTTCTTGACCTCTATTGGCACTCGAACAAGAGAAGTCGTTGCACCTCCAGCAACACCTGCTAACTGTACAAGGTATTAATAATAGATAAGAAAAATTTACTACTATCAAACGCAAGGACAGATTTCCAAATTTTCTCATGACATCAAGTTTCTCAAAGAAAAGAGTAAAAATTAAAAATTAAAAAAAGAAGCCAATTTTTCTTATTTCAAGTAGTACGTGTTTAAGCAGATAACATGACTCTTATTCCACTTCTCATCAATGAAATTAAGGCCATATATTAATCTATTATTAATTGTACTTATAAAGGTTCAATACCACATCTTAATAAAATTTAAATCAATAATATATTTTAATAAGGTTTATGCTTGAATATTATGTGATAAAGCTAGTAGACGTAGATGCAGTGTTTCATGAGAACGTGAATGCTTCTTAGGTCATTTCAGATGTTAGCACAACTCGTCTCATTTATTTAATATGTTTTCAAAATATCACCCCACCTCAATTTCAACAAGTTAGCATGGTATGTATAATACGCACCATGTTTCTCCACTTTTATATGGAAGACAAGAGGACTTATGCGATACTCCAAATTTTATGGGAAGTCACCTCAAAGATGAGATTTCTATGAATGGTAACAACTTGTTAATCTAACCTCTTTTGAAAAAGAGTATTCATGCCCTCAGTAAGTATGTATGTATGTATTCCAAATTAGCTATAATTTCTACGTTACAACAATAAACTATAATATATGATCATTAAAACTTAAGCACTATGATAATTAGTAATGGTTGTGTTCATTCAATCAATTATTCAAGAGTCAGTTGACAATACATATAAGATTCATCATTCAATACAAAGGCTCATTCTTTTGGAAATATAGAACTAAGGAAGTTCAGAATGTCAAAACCACTGCTCCAAACTAGACCTAAATTGTACCAAGAAAACATTATTTGCTTGCTCCTTGATTTTGGGAATCCTTCCTCTTGGCCAATGCATTAAGTATCTAGTAGAGATTCAACGCAAGTTCCTTTTCTATCACCAAGAAGAGACTTTGATACATTTCTACCCTTTTGCCAATTTGGCATGGGAATGGGACTCAAACTTGTGTTATCAGCTTCTCCCTGCACTCATTACTTGGAACTCTGCCCTTCTTAGTGACAAGCTCTCATGTGATGTGAAATTTCACACAACATGGCGGCTTGTTAGAATAGAAATTTATATTATTTGGAACAAGACAAAATGATTATGGAAAAAGAAAATTATTGGGGTTAAATGGGGAATGACGTCCTCCTTCCAAGCTCAACTCATCATCAAGTTGAATCATTTCATCTGATTTCATCATTATTTTATGTTTTATGAGGTTTAGTCCCTGAATTATGGGTTACAAACCCTAAAAAATCATTAAAAATCATTTTGAAGACAAATTAGGTAGGTCAACTTAAAGGAGGCTTAAGTTATCCTTTTCAAGTATACATAAGGAAACTCCTCCTCATTTGTAATAAAGATCATGGGATCAAATAAGACACTTTTTCTCTTTCTTCTTGTGTAATGGGTTAATCAAGTGGTGTGCACCTCCTTTCTTGGCAAGTTCTAGGTTTTTTCAAGGGTAAAGTTGATGCATGAAGTCCCTTTACTATCTTTCAAATCTTGTCTAAGGTGAAAATATTCTTAGTATGTTAATCTCTTCTTTTTTCTTTCTCAATTGTGGAAATATCTCTGAGTCTTTTTGCTTACACTGCCAGAGGCATCCAAGTTAAGAGTAACTCAAGGTTTTATGCATAATAGTATAGTCTTGGAAATGAAGCATCCTTATTGAAGGGTTTCTCTTGTGTTGGGCCTTGGCATATTTATTTTCCCTAAATAGGTCAAAGCTAACACAACCTATGGTTTCTTAGTTTTTCCCTAGTTAATACAAATATTGAATTACCAATTCTTAGGAGAAACGTTAATATCAATTTCTCGGTGCTCGGAAGGAACAAGACCTAGAATTTGTTTGTATATTGTTCCTTTTCAGGTCTTGTTTAACAAGAGGTTACCAAAGATTTGAGAATTAAGGTGAGATGGGAAAATGGGAATTTATAAGAAAGTCTACTGGAATAGATTGCAAACAAAGTTGTGAATGTCCATAGGGCCCTACCTTGTGTGTTTATATATGGTATATATATGTCTAGGAATCTTATGATATTTCAAGATCTATATATGACAACTTTGCAAGTAGCACACAAGATCAAAATCACTTATGAAGGAAATAAGAAACCACTAAAGACAAAAAAACCAAAGATTCTACAAATTCTAAGCATAGACAAAGAGAAGCCCTAATGATTTTTTAATGGGGCATGTTAGGGGGTACCAAGGTTTTGTGGGGTTGGAGTGATAATTTTTATTGATACCTCACATTATTTTTGTCTATGACATGTTGCTGGGGATGGGACCAACAACAAGGTATATAAATATACACTCTATGGATAATTTTGAAGACAACACATAACAAAGGATTAACCATTTACAAGTTTTAGGTGAATCAAATCTTGTGATAGAGTGGGTCAACCATAATCATCATATTAGAAAATTTCACCTAAAACCTATTATGAATAATATTGTAGAGGTAAAATCACATTTTTATGATATTTCCTTTACATGTGGATATAGAGAATTCAACACCCAAGTTGACAACATTCAAAACCCTTCTTACAAAGGAAGAGGTTTTAATGTTAGATGAAGTAGAGTTTGGAGTTAAAATGCTCGTAAAATGGAAAGCTAAGGATTCCTTAATCTATGGAAGTGTGCATGCCCTAACCCCCACTAGATTCCAAATTATGACCACCTAGGAGGAAACATATGCTCTTCACATTAGGCCCACTCAAGCAACCCCAAATTTGTTGTCAATGTTTCTATGTGATTGGGTCTATTAATGAATGGGAAAGGAAAATGAGATAATGGATTATTCTCATGATTCCCTTGACGTTATGGGTGAAATGACAACTTTTAATCATAAGAGGACATGTTTGGATTAAGGAGAGATCTATATAGAGATGGATATACCTTTGGATTCGTGAACTATGCAACTAGCACTGCAAACCTGTAATACCCTCTCGTTTATCCCCTTGACATGTTATTATTATTTTGGTGTTGGGGCATTAAGGAACGAGGTGAATCTTTTCTTAGAATAAGTTCATTTTAGGGAACAAATCAATGTTAATGGTGATTGATGGTTAATGAGGGAAGTTAAGGTTGACATAAAAGGTTTATAATTGCTAGAAAATGTGGCAAATGGTGACATGTATTTGCAAAACATGGGATAAGTCAAGATTGTAAAAATTGAAATCCTAGGTCACTAAAGTGCGTATGTTCAAAATTTGGATATGTGCACTATGTTGGTTATTGTGAAGATCAATTATGGACAAAATTTGGATATCGATCGTTTAGTTGAAGCAGTTTCCTTGTGTGGTATAGGTGGTGGACTTTGGTTAGTGGAAGGAGGCAATTGGAAAATTGATGCAAGTTTAAATGATCGAGCAAATAGAAGTTTCTTTGCATCTCCACAAAGAATTTGCTTCAATTTCATTGAAGGGAACAAGTATGAAGTAAACTCTACTTATAAGCAAGTTCATTATTATGAAGTTGTGGTTTTAGATATACATACATATGATATTAAAATCATCTATTACTTTATACCACCATCTCAATTCCAGAGTGACTTCTTCACCAAACTTATACAACATTTTTCCAAGGGTGTCTTAAATATGATATAATTTGGGTTGTTGTCTACTTCCAACCTACCTAATATAATAAGCAATGTAGAAGTACCAGATTCACCATTTTCATGTATATCTATAGTGGAGGACAATAGTCACAGATGAGAAAGACTATAAAATATTTTAGCACTTAAGGTGACACAATTGATCTTAGAATCTGGATAAGTTCTAAAGGGAAATTGAGAGTCAAAAGTGAGTCATGGCATATGATATTGACCTTTGCTTTATCAAGTATGAAAAAATATAGAACTAAGGGAAAAAAACAAGGAATAAATGGCATCCACAAGAGGTTTTCCTTTGGCTTGTGGATCCATTGACTCATGGATCCTTTTCCATTATTGATATCGCATATTTTTCTTCCCAATTTGTTGGAAGTTGAACCGACACATGAAATCCTTGAAGAAGAGTGCTAAGGATCAAATCACAAATGAATGGGGCCTATATCATTATGAATTTAACAACTGGATTCTTTGAGTTTTGATTGATGAATAAAATGTGAGGAGGGAAAGATCAATAAGATTTTCCTCGAGTATTTTTGCAAAATGTACATGCAACAAAGCTATGTTGTCGATACTAATTATAATTTTTTGGTACAACTTACCTTGATTTGTGGAGCTTGGAACTGTCTTCTTTTTCTTTAACTTTCAAAACATCTTTCAACATACTACAAATATTTTCCTGTTGCAATAATTTCATGTTAGGACCCATCAAATAAATATTTGCATGTTTATGAAAATAACAAAATGAAGCTAAAAAAATACAGTTTGAGTAGTTTGTCTCAATGAATAAAAACACCAATAAAAATGAACATTTTACGGTTGATGAACATTTTTAATTTAACAATGTAAATTACAATAATATTCATGTAAAATAATTGGAAATAAGAGATCACTCGAGGAAACATGGAGAACCACAACACTATGTATATAAGTGCATCGATCACATCAAAACGCCAATTTTGCCTCTAAAATATGAAAATGTTTCCCAAGGATATCTGTAACAAGTTCCAATGGATGATTCAAATAGCAATAGTAAAATTTAAACACTACAATTATAGAAATACCTATTTTTAATGTATAATTCCTTACCATTCATTGAGCTCATCTCCGTTTCAAGAATAATTTAATATTCTCTACTAAACAGGACCAACCACGTGAAGGTGGAAGCTCCTATGGCCCCTTCCCCCCGCTCACATCACTCTCAATTCCCGAAACCCAATGCATCTACTTGCAAATAAAAAATTAGTGCAAATTCATTCATTCAATAACTGAAAAAAGCTTTCATTAAATCATTCATTCATTTAATAGATAAAAAAAACATTCATTAAAGCATTCATTGAACGATTCATTCAGTCAATAGCTGATAAGACCATTCATTAAACCATTCATTAAAGAATTCATTAAACCATTTCATTCATTAAATAGCGGAAAAAACCATGCACGACATTGTATTATAAAAAAGAATTACTCAAAATTTCTTCAGTCAGTTTTTTTTACTTTTCTTCTCTTTACAAATGAGCAAGAAGCACATCTTCTGGAATTTGTTGTTCTGTTCCTGGTGCTTCATCAACTTGTCTTGATTTATCCCTAGTAGATTGCTTGCAACGTGGATCTTGCAGCAAGGGGCTCGAAATTGCTTCAATAATGTGAAAACGTTGCACTAGTTTATTTTTGTTTTTATAATTACAAGTATGTCATTTAAAAAACATTACACATGTGTTTTTTTACCTGGCGTGCGCACATCAAGTTCTTCATTGTCCTGTCCAAGCTCAACCTGTACAGTGTGACCATCTACATGCTCTGCAACTGAAATATGGAGAAGTACAATTAATGTTCACCATATGTAATTATCTATACAAAACAGTAGCATATTAATAAATTCATTACCAGGAATTGAAGCATGATCTTCGACTAGATGGTGTACATCATCGGCATTAAGGGGATCATTGCTTTCCTTCTAAAAATATATATATATATATATATATATATATTTTATGTTAATTTTTTATAATGAATAGATAAGTTGCATGAAAATTAATAAATTTTCATTAAACTATATAGATTTTATATACCTGTGCACCAGATGGATCACCAGAAGACCGTGTATGCCCATACAAGCTTTTTCAGCGTTGAACAATAGCTTCAAATCCATGTTGGGAGCCAAGCTTCGAGTATTCCTGAGTGGGAACTTGTTTGAATTGGTCGACCTGCATATTTATGTAACGTCACTAATTTTATATTTTTCATCAGATTAAAACGAAAATAATTTTCTATTTATTATTTGGATGCAGTATTTGGTTTTCGATACTTACAGTTCGTGCCACCAAATTTGAATAACCACCAGGACCAAGCTTGTGTTGACCAATTTTATTCAGTCTTGCCTTTGTGGCCTTTGATGTGTCTGACGGCCTAATCAAGTGTTGAATTACGTTAGATGTTCAAAATTTGATATAAAATTAATAATAATAAGGCTTACCATTACATTGTGGAAAGTATTGCATACCTCCATGTGCCTCGTGGTATCTTTCCTACTTTTCTCAGAGCCCTCTCTTTTCCATCTTCCGCTAGGAATTTCCACTCCCTTGATGGAATCATCGGAGGATGCTCATACCTAGTGTTCTTTTCTAGATGAACCCTATATTGGTCTCGAACAATATTCATATGTTTTCCAACCCTCTTTATGACCTTCATTGTATTGAAGGTATCTTTGTCGAACCTGCCAACCAACCGATTAGTCAGCTCATCCTTTAAATATTTTGTCTATCTGTCCCACCTTGTATGCATGGTGGGCCTGAAGATCTCCAAGGTCAAATCATTTATATTTTTATAAAAAACATCATTTCCTGCAAAACAATCATGCCATCATTAGTTTAAAAAATAGTTTTTATCGATAAATTACAATCAAATTATAAAAGCTAAATTGAAAAATCTATAATTACCTGGAATATTCTCTATATTTATTGGAACGAGTTCCTCGTTCACCAAAAATGTTGTCACTTTTGAACCCATGATAGTGACACAAGAAGATATAGGAAATGCTGCTTCAGCATCAGCGTTCCTCTAGGCTCTGCGTCCACCCCTTATTCTACATGATCTGGTGTGCGTCGGTCAGCAGCGACTGCACCCTCTGTTGGCCTCGAGGGTGTTGTGGAATGTGTTGCCGACCGTTCATTCAAAAAAACGGGTGTAGTATGTGGTGTACGTGGAGTGGCTTGATCACTGAGCCCAACACCACCTTCACCACTAGTGTGTAGTCGCAGGAAATCCTATAAATACAAACCATTCAATTATAAGTTCACTATCATATAAAAGTAAAAATTATAAAGTTCTAAATGAATTCATATTATGATTCCACAACTTACTTTCAAGGCGTGATATCTCTACATCAACACTTGAACCTTTGCTTAATCTCATTTTGACTATAACATAATAGCTAATAACATAACATTTTGACGTATACCTATTTCCTCGAGGATGGTGTACTCGTCTCACTAGCTGCTGGGGTGATGTGCCTTGTTGGTTGTGGAGCCTAATCTTTCAGATCCAGAGATATTATTCAGTCATGTTTGTACCCCAGGTGTACTATACACTCATTCCTCCTGCTTTGGGGTTTGGGGGCGGAGCCCCTGAGAAATTTTTTTGGGATGTGTGTTGGCCAACAGTTATGCAGACCCATGGTATTGCTTTAACCATAGTATTTTTACATGGTATTTTTACCCTATAAAAGAAAGCATTGTAACATGGTTGTTTATGGTATTATAGCATTGTAAACAATCTCTGTGATTGTGTGAGAGAGACTGTGAGAGCGTGAAGAGGAAGTGCAGTAGTTTTGCTGCAGGTTGTATCCCTTCATCTTTATGGACTGTAATAAAATGAATGGCAATTTCTTTGTGGACGTAGCCCATCATTTGGGTGAACCATGTTATATCTGTGTCTCTTTGTAATAGGTTTAATGTGTTTTGCATCTTGTTTAATGATTTAACTGTATATCTGTTATTGCTCTGTGGTCCTATTTTCTAACACACCTCTTATCACCTCCTTGCGAAGTCAACATAGAAAATTTAATAAAAAATTATAATTATATACTAACGAAAAATTCCTAAAGATGTTAAAATAATTAATAAAAGGTTAAGTAAATTGTTGGATGTACCACATCCATATTAACCGTGTTTGTATCTACTCGATTCAAATTGTAATTAATATGGAACTCTTCCCCTACAACTATTGATTTAATGGCACATACAAAGACACAGTTTCCTTCACGCTGCTAAAATATGTAGTTGGGTTGCCTAAGTGCAAACCCTGGTTGTGTACTGCTTATAAACCCCGCAATATTCCCAGTTGTCTTTGGCCTTCCGTCAATGTACAACTGTTACGGAGAGAAATTCCTATGGCTTGGGGTACCACAACAGACAGCTAGACTCCAGAAATCAATCTTCTCCAATATGCAATAGAAATAAAAAACATCTAACACTAAAGGATCAAACCTCGTACCTTATTCCGGACGGTTGAAGTAGATCCCCGTTGAGCTTTCCAATCTTCAGCTTGAATTGTTATAGCACGTCCTCAACAACAAGTAAACAAAGCAAGCATACTATATTTCATGGTGTTAGATCTATTCTAGCATATATAATCAGTAATGTATAAGCATTTGACATATTCCAATGGATGCAACATTCATTCAAATACACATTACTGGACAGGAAAAGATATTTCTATTAATATGAATCAGAGATTACAAGTGACAACCTCTGACGGCACGTCTGCGAACCGGAGAAACTGAATCCCCCACTTGGGCCTCCATCACTCCGATAGCAAGCTCACAAACCAAGGAAAGCTTGGGAAGAACACAACAGTGCTCCAAAGGGACAAAGGGATGCAGACTCAAGTATAGTTTTGGCAACAATGGACTATAGTTTCGGTACTCTCAATTCTCTCTTCTTGCTTTCAATGTCTCAATGGTTCCTTATATAGCTTTCCAAAGTGATACTGAAAGGTCGAATCCGTGCGATCTCAAGGAATATGGAAGGCCAGGAGTCATATGAGTCGGATTCAAGGCAAGGAACGGTCCAACAGTTTTGGATTATGCACACATCCCGATGTACGCTACTATAGAGGGAATATCCGCGTATGTACGCATTTATCGGGGAAAAGGCCACGTATATCATTTTTATAATGTTTTTAGGGATGGTCAATGATACATCAAAAGGCAATAAATGGTCCATAGGGGATAATGAGTCTGCAGCGGGATAGGGGAAGGCCATACAATGTGTGATTCACCTAGTGTGGTGAAATCCGCTATAACAACAACGTTGCTCCTTTATTTTGATCTTTGTCTTTCAGTTGTAAATAATTTGATGACAACCCATATCTACGCATACTTCGTGTATATTGGACCAGGCGCATCCGATCATTGTAGTTGTAAGAGGGTCCAACATACTCCATCAATTTTGTACATCTTCCGTAACCGACCTTTATGCTATGATGATGAGACAATAGGACCCCCCTCCTACGAGAAAAAATTCCATGCGCTTATTGAATTTTCTTCTGATCTTCTGGCATCTAGTTGATATAGCCCTTATAGACCTACTCGATGTCTCACTTTCCTCTAGCCTTCCTAAACTCCCCTCGCTTGAGGAAGACATGTCTGAAAAATAACTGTTTGGTTCTACCTGCACCATGGCCGAAAAAAACTTGGAAAACAAGAGCAAAATACCAACAAAAACTTTGATAGACTTATAAGCATGACATAATAGTGATATCATTATCTTAAATAATATCAATAATTACCTAGTATAACAGTTCATCACATTGTCCTTAAAAATGAGATAGATATCAAGTGGTTCCATAGCTAATGCTTCAGCCAATTTATCTCAAAATACAAACTACATTTTTGACAAAATTTGTAGGTGTAACTTTTTAAATTTATTTTGTTTCCTCACCAAAAATATTAAAGACCCAGTTTACAGATCTCAATATATATAATAAAATAATTTGCTAAGATTTTGTAACTTTTTTCCTCAAAAGAAAAATAGGTGTTCCTGACAATAGTGAATCAAAGGTAACTTGTACATAGTCCTGACAATAGTCATTCAGATGCGAGTGGAGATAAGTATAAAAAACTTTCCCAAGGGGAGGGACGGAACCCACAATCCCAAGATAACTGAAGTAGCAATACCACGGGGAGAACATAAGGATCCCAAACAACTTATCCAAGGAGGCATCGAGGGTGGAGAAAACACACCCCTGGGGGATGAAAACAAAATCTATATCCCCAACTAAAATAAGAAAGATGCTAATGTATCCCATAGTCGAAATAACCAAAAATGACTATGCCACATAAATCAAAAATATCTTAAAAGAGTTGTATCATTCCTTCCTCAATGATTTCTCCTTTTAAACGTTACGAGAAGGAGAGGAGGCCAACCTTCGTATTCAATGCTTCTTTTAACACCCAAAATGTACCCAAGTTGCGGGAGGTAAATCTTGGGGTAGCATCAAAACTGATTTAGACTGTATTTCCGACCCAATACAATCAAAGAGGGATCTCTCACTGCCTGCAAGTTTTTCACACTCAGAATATTCAATCGGAGACGGTCAGAAGGTCGATTTATGAATAAGACAAATTTGTTTTGTAAATTTTGGTGGGGTAAATCGTGGAGGAGACCATTGGGCCATGGAGTCAACTGATCAGGTATGAAACAAGTTGTAGAGGGTAAGGAGTCTGAAGGTTTGTAGACAAAGGCAAGATAGACATCGTTTCTTCAATCTGGAGGTATTAGCAGGTGGATTAGCGAATAGAGGGAGATACCCCGTCAAACAGAGCACCTAACCAAGGTGAATTCTACAAGACTTTAGAAGAAAATGTTTAAAATGTTTGAAAAATGGATAGAGAGCATACGAGATGAATTTTGGCCCATATACACTAATTCCCAAACATGAAAAGAAAATACAAACTGTAATGAAAAGATGATAGACAGTCACGTAAAGAAGGTTTACTTATTGAAGAAAAAGATGACGTAGGAATCTCTGCCATGATAGTTTGTCCTTCCACCTCTGCAAATTTTATTCAACTCTAAGAGACTGAAAACATATTACAATGGAGAGCCCCTGCTCTTGAAAATTCCCAACCCCTCTCCCCTATGGGGAGATCCTATTTATACTATCTTAGATCCCTGAGGCTAGTCCTCGGAAACCGACCAGGACTGGTTACAGTCACTATCAAACTAACAACCAGAGTGTGGTACTTATGCCACGATTTACATATAATTTGAACATACATTATGGAGTTAGTGCGTGTGCTTGGTCTGGGTGACAACATGATTTTTTTGTTGTTGAGCCTGCTGATCTATGAGAACGATGCCTTAAGGTCACTTTTCAGGTGAGTCACCATTGACTAAGGTTTGAAATCCATGGTTGTCTTGTCGAGTCAGCAACTTGTTTTTCTATCCCTCCTAAATTTGTGTCTCCTCCATGCTTAAAGGCACCTTTCTACATGGACGCAAACTGGCAGGGAAGTTTGTGTCTCCTCCTTGCTCAACCTTCTTTGCAGCCCTCCCCTCTTTGGGTAACATTGTTAGATGGGGGGCCTGGAACAAGGGTCGTATTGCTTCTAGAAAAGGTAAGCCTCTACAGTGGCTTGTCATTCTTTTACTCCTCACCTTCCGTGAGGTGGGCTCTCCCACAGGTAATGCAGTGGAGGGAGCCTCCACCTCCCCACCACCTTTGGTAAGTTGTTATACCGAAATATCATCACCCTCATGTTATGAGATAGGTATCCCATTGACTTCTCCAATCCCTTAGAGTTTCCCTATAGAAATGAAGGAATAAATTAACCCCTTGCAATTTTCCCTCTTTTGAGCTGGTAACGCTCTTTCCCCATTGACCAAAAGCGTTACCCAAGAAGAAAAGAGCCAACACTACTCCTGATACATGAGAAAATAGAGGTGTCACCGCTCTTTCCCTTACTGCCAAAAGTGATTCCCCCTTATCACCGCCTATTTGTTTCTTTGGAAAAGCGGTGCTCGAGTTTTGAAGGAAAAAAGAGAAGCTTCGAGAGGATTCTCGAAGCTTGCCTATGTGGAGTCTCATCCCTATGGTTTAGGACCAGCTGGAGCTCAAGATCCTCCCTTTTAGGATCTAATCTCCACCTCACCCATGAGATCCTCAACCATACCTATCCTCCCATGCCTTTAAATACTAGCTCATCCCCCATGGGACAGGAGGAGGAAGAATTGTGTTTCATACCCAAACTTTGTCAAAATCATTCTTCAGTCTTTGGAGGCAAGGAGCCATTGGAAGGAACTCTCAACACCAAGGCATGAAGGTTATAGTCTCTCCAATCATTTATTAATAAATAATGTCTTTTCTTTCCCATATTTACTGTTGCATGTGTTTATATTGCTTGATTCCTTGGTCACAAGCATAGATATAGTTGATTATATTATATGCTATCATGTTTTCTTTGTTGTCTTCCATCTTTTACAGGTTCTTCTGCGAGGATAGTGAGGAAAACATCTGAGAGAAGAATCATGTCATTCCATTCAAGTGATTAACCAACTCTAGGGAGAGTCTAGCATTCCATGTTTGTGTTTTGTTCTAGATCTGAACCATTCAGACTAGGGAACCAACTCTTGTCCATAGGAGGTGTGTATTTTCGGCTAACAAAATAAGTGGACTTCACAAATAGGGCGGTGTAGGCATTAGACCCCTGATAATCTAGCTCGAACAGCTGCTCCAACAGAGGGTAGCCCAGGACTATCCTATTGTGTAGAAGCTTTGGAGGTAGCGATGGTATCAGGGGTTCCAGGAAGAACACTCACAGAATGTGAGTGTCCAGGAAATGCGCAGCTGGGGGTGTGGCTATCAGAAGACGGGTGTATCTCTCAAAATTCTTCACGTCTGCGCCCCGATGGCTGGTGCTATCCCTGGTATGAAAAACCAAGGCAACGAATGAGCATGGAAATGAGATCACCAACCATCAATACACCCAAATGGACAAGCTTTTCGAACCAAATTTCCATTTCCAACTTCTCGAAATTCTACGGACTCACAGCAAAATGAAACTTCTGGTTTCGCCTCTATGCTAGCTCATGCCATGTATTACAAAGGATTTGAAAGGTGGTCTTATATATAGGACTGAGAGACTAGAATCTGCAATTACCAGTTAGCATTCCTACACATTCTATCATTAAGTATCTTGGTGTTGACATGTGTGAGGGCATGAGCCCAATGATCCTTTACTTGCTGGAGATCTAGTCATGTCGCTTGATCCGATGTGGAATTTCGTTACTTGCTGCGAGAAATTTTCTTGGGTGTCACCCTATATGGCCTACCTTATGCTTTGAAGCATATGGAATGGACGTTCTCATACCCCTTCACCCCTGTGATGTAGGAAACATAATGATCTCCCTTACCGCGCTTACCCTGCTTCGTGTGAAGAGCGGATTCGCCTGCTCCACCTCATAGATTCCCATGATACTCCCCTACCTCCACACACCAAACCACATGACGAATACATGTCTTGGGGTGACATGGCACTGCCACAGGAATGATTTCTCCTGTACACATGTTACAAATGGCATCGGGGGTATCGATTACTCTATGTTATATTTTTATCATTTAAGAAATATGATCTAGGATCTTATCTAAGAGAATAACATGCACAACAAAAATCACAAGAGACAAGAGACACAAATAATTTTCCTCAGGGAAACCATAAAGGAGAAAAACCCTGCAATTTCCTCAGAGATAGAATGAGCACCAATGGCAGCAGTAAAACTCGAAGACAGAAAAGATGATCTCCATAGCTGTTCTCTCTCTCTCACTTGAGAGAGATTCTCCTCTCTCACTCATGCGCTCCAATGAGTGAGTGTGTGTGTAATAAATAGAGAGGCTCACTCTCTATTTATATTATTTCGTTCACTTAATGTCCAATCCAACAAGTCAGCCTCACTTAATAATTAATTACCAGGGTTGACATCTCTAGGAGATTCTAACAACCATAGTGCCCCACAACTATGGGGAATTTTCCCTCCGATAAACAAGGAGGGTTAACCTTAACTCAATTGTGGGGACTATTTCCCCAACTTACAATGGAGGGTTAACCTCATTGACTTTACATGAATTGTTTACATTATTTAATCTCCTGATCGGAACATCGAGGCATGACATGACTCAATTACATTACAGATGCTTCCTAGAATAAACATCAGGGTACAATACATAAGATATACAAGTGAATACATTCCGAAGTTACAAATACAACAACACTTCCTCTTAACTAGGAACGTATTTTCTTGACACAATTTATCAACACAAGTATTCTTCTATGTATCATCTGGATCATAATTAAGTCATCTTCATGTTCAAGTCATCTTCATCGTCAAGTCATATTCATTAAGTCTGGAGTATCACTAGATCATCATCATCATCACTGCTTCTGCTATCTCAATCAAATGGTGCTATCTCTTCATTCTTCTTGTCACAGGAAGTTCTATAGAGCCAACCCTTTTTCATGCTGGTTGTAGGCCTATCCTCCAGGTGGGTCTTCATCTTATTAAGCACTTATATATGACCATGAGAGGAACACATCCAAGAACCATGTTAGAATGGCCCGCCCAACACTCACATCTTTCATTCTCAAAGAATGGCTCTTAGCTCTAAGCTGAGTGTCAGTACCAGACTGAAACAAATTCCTGGTAACTGACCAGGTTCCTCCATTCTCCTAGAGAATGGCCTCTCAACACTAAGCTGACCTTTAGTCCTAGTCTGAATCAATTTCCTGGTAACTGAACAGGTGCCTCCATTCTCCCAGAGAATGGCTTCTCAGTACTAAGCTGAGATTCAGTCCCGAACTGAATCAAATTTCTTGGTAACTGACCAGGTGCCTCCATTCTATCAGAGAATGGATTCTCAGCACTAAGCTAAGATTCAATCCCATACTGAATCAATTTCCTGGTAACTAACCAGGTGCCTCCATTCTTCCAGAGAATGGCTTCTCAGTACTAAGCTGAGCTTCAATCCCAGACTGAATCAATTTCCTGGTAACTGACCAGGTGCCTCCATTCTCCCAGAGAATGGATTCTTAGCACAAAGCTGAGTTTTAGTCCCAGACTGAATTAATTTCCTGGTAACTGACTAGGTGCATCCATTCTCCCAGAGAATGGCCTTCAGCACTTATATATGACCCTAGTCAGAAAGGCCCAACACTTATATCCGACCATGGGAGGCCCAGCCTGCCACCATGTCAGAAAGGATCAGCACTTATATCTGATCATGTGGGAACACATCCCACAATCACATCAGAATGGCTCTGCACTGATCATGTGGGAACACATCCCATAATCACATCAGAATGTCTCTGCACCGATCATTTGCGAACACATCTCACAATCACATCAGAATGTCTCTGCACTTACATCTGACCATGTGAAGCTCAACCTTCCACCATGTCAGAAAGGCCAATGGACACATTAATTCCCTTTGGAGGGAACCTCAATCTGGAGAACACTAAGCTTCTCCCTGAAGTACTCAAACTTCACTCTATCCATTTCTAGCATCACATCAGGGCTGATTATGTCCAAGGATAACCTGTGAGCTTCGCCAAGACCAATTACATCCGAGGACAACCTACAGGTCTGTTTACATCTGAGCAACCTACGAGCTTCACTAGGATTTATGCTCAGACAACCTGTCTCACCGACTATGATAGAACTCCTTCTTTCGAGATATCTCGATCTGGATCACATACTGGAGCTTTACTGCTCCTCTCTGATCTCATACTGAAGTAGCACCTCAAAGTGCTCTTCCTATCAATGGCACTGCGCTTTATTGCTCCTCTCTGATCTCATACTGAAGTAGCACCTCGAAGTGCTCTTCCTATCAATGGAACTGGCTGCCCAATACGAATCCACATAACCCTCTAGGTTAATATTTTGATTCGTATCATACTTGATCCCATACTCAACTATACCCTTCAAGTACTTCACTGCATGCTTTGAAACCATTAGGTGAACATGTATCAATGTGTTCATAGCAAAGAAAATATATGGTCTCATATTCATCAGGTACATCAAGGAACAAATCATCTGACGATACATCATGGCATCAACCGTCTTTGATGAAGCAACACTCAATAGCTTCAAGTTCAATGCCATAGGTGTGGTCATGGCCTTGTAGGACATCATCCTGAACCTCTTCAAGATCTCTACTGCATACTTCCCTTGTCCCAAGGAGATTGCATTCGCATTCTGCCACACCTCCATGCTTAGAAAGTAGTGCATCATATCCAAGTCCTTCATATTGAACTCGACAGCAAGTCTCCTTCTTGCAACTTTAATGAGTTCCTCTTTTCTGTCAGGAACAAGTCATCGACATATAACGGGAGCATCACTGGTCTTCCACCTTCAACATTGAAGAAAAGGTTGGAATCTACTTTACTCTCAGTAAATCCTAGAGTCATTAGTAAGCTATCCATCCTGTCATACCATGTCAAACCTTGGGATCTTCTGCAGTCACTCCCTCTGAAGCGGAGCATCATTCTCCCTCTTCCTTTCATACTTTATGCATCGAAACATTATGTACTAGAGTGACAAGTAGCTTCCTCTGCTACTAATATTCTACATTTCCATCTAGGGTCACTGGATACCAAGATCCTTTATCTTGAAAATGTTCTTCTCACACCCATCTGTGAACTTGTCATCCTCTATAGGCTTTCATCTTAAACCTTGTAAAAAAGGTTAAGATATTCATCACTCTAGGTGATATTCAAGCTCCTCATGTATGTGTTATCCCATGGGTGTCTTCTGAGCTCGTACAAGGCCTTCTTTAATTTGCACACATGAGTCTGCCTGTCATGTGTCTTAAATTCTGGTGGCTGCAAATGTCTCTTTGTAGTCTATGCCTTCTTTCCGTGAGAAGCCTCGTGCTACGAATCCTACCTTGTATCCCACAATGTTTCTATCTACTGCATGATGGAACTACGAACTTCCCTTCAGGTCTCGATACTGCATCCTAGACATCATTCTTCATTTTGGATTATTAGAGTGAATCTTGGACTGCCGTCACTTGTTCTTCAGAACAAGTCTCATCCTTCTTTTCTTTTCTTGTAGGCGATTGTACGTGATCTTTCCTACAATTCAAATGCACCACTTGTATAGAAACATTTCATAATGCATATTCATAATGGTAAATTCTTATGCATAAAGATATAATCATGCAACTAGTTTAGCCAATACAACATTCATCCATATCTCATGAAAATTTTTCTAGATGCCTTCCATCTCTACCAAGACAACATTGAGATTGTGCTCTAATCCAATATGTCAGCAAAGAGGTTTCATTCTAGATAAGTAGAAATGGAGATTTGTATAGCACCATAAGCTACTTATCCATCATGGATATTAGTAGTATACTGTCATTAATGCAAACATTCTATCATGCATAATACATCAACTGAATATAAACATTCTATCATTCAGAGCTGGTTGATCTAGGGTTTGTCAGAGAAACCCTAATTTTTAAAACTTGGAATATTTCATATCTGATTGGATAGAAAGATATAACTCTTCAAGGCAAGTTGTCCAATGTACTCCTTTTCTGAAAACAGTGGAGGGAAGCTCCCGAAACATGAAGCCCTAGTTTGGAAATTTATTCTGCAGAAACTCTTGAAACTGTTTCTATGGTATCTCCAAACATACTACTCCTATGTGTTTGAAATTTTGTATTGAGGTAGCCTCTTTTGTCCTTGTTCCAACACCACAGGTTTCATTAGAATTGGTTTCACCATTTGGGACTTATGATCGTTTTCCCAACGTGACCTAATTCAAGGACTATTCAACATAGCAAAGTTGTACGGAATTCCACATGTCACTGTTTCATCTTCAGGGTCTAAAACTTTTACCACCAAAGTAAATTCCATTCCCTTTCTGGAACATCTTGAGAAATTTCATTTGGAACTTCATAGCCCAAGATATAGCAATTCTCCCCAGGTGTTCTGTTTGGGGAGGAATCCTGGGAGAGGCTAGAACCCTAACTTGGAGGAATCATATCTCCTAGAATATAGCGAATATGAGGCTGAAAATTGGACATAGTGTATGTACATCAGGAATGTATCTTCCACTTGTGAAATTTTTGGCACCTGAGCCTTCTCTAATCTCGAGATATAGTGAATCTATCAAAACTATCAGTTTCAGTATTTTAGGGTTTTTCAGGCCCGGGGTCAAACTAGGGTTTGAATTTCCCATAGTTTCACCCAACCAAAAATATCAACCCAGGTCTCTAAACTTATATTTTGATGAGGAGAGAAATCGTATGCTGGGATTACTAAAAAATTCCTCTTCTGTAAAAATCCCTAATTCCCCGTACCAAAAACTGAAAATGCTCGTAGTCAAATTCTACTTCGACAGAAATATGTGCCCTTAA
This sequence comes from Pseudotsuga menziesii, assembly GCA_001517045.1. NCBI lineage: Eukaryota > Viridiplantae > Streptophyta > Pinopsida > Pinales > Pinaceae > Pseudotsuga > Pseudotsuga menziesii. Next base: position 235,892 of record LPNX011012881.1, read on the forward strand.
ATGGAGAGTTATCCTAGACTTATTTTGTTGATGGATTGTGGAGAGAGACGCAAAAAGTAAGAATCTCTAGCTTCTGTAGCTGCACAATGTCTTCTTCTCAGGTTAGCTCTGATACCATGTTAGATTTTTATCATTTAAGCAACATGATCTAGGATCTTATCTGAGAGAATAATATGCACAACAAAAATCACAAGAGACAAGAGACAAAAAAATTTCCTTGGGGAAACCATAAAGGAGAAAACCCCACAACTTCCTCAGAGATAGAATGAGCACCAATGGCAACAGTAAAACCCAAAGACAGAAAATATGATGTCCACAACTGTTCTCTCTCTCTCACTTGAGAGAGCTTCTCCTCTCTCACTCATGCACCCCAGTGAGTGAGTGAGTGTGTGTGTAATAAATAGAGAGGCTCGCTCTCTATTTATATTCTTTCGTTCACTTAATGTCCACTCCAACAATTCGGCCTCACTTAACAATTACTTACCAGGGTCGACATCTATAGGAGAGTCTAATAATCTTAGTGCCCCACAACTATGGGGACTTTTCCGTCCAATCAACAAGGAGGGTTAGCCTTAAATCAATTGTGGGGACTATTTCCCCGACTTACAATGGAGGGTTAACCTCAATGAATTTACATGACTTGTTTACATTATTGAATCTCCCAATCAGAACATCAGGGCATGAAATGACTCAATTACATTACATATACTTACCGAAATAAACATCGGGGTACAATACATAAGATATACAAGTGAATACATTCCGAAGTTACAAAGACATCAACACTCTTCCGAGAAACAGATATACATGAGAGCGTCCCCTCTACTATCAGATCTATCTAGATGTGACCCTTATGGTCCCGATCTTTTCTCAACCTTTTGATCTGGGCACCTTTCACATCCATCGTCCATGTGTCTTTGAAATCAAGCCGTCGAAAAATAGCTCTTCATATTAAGCTTCTACAATCATCACGTGTACAACTTGATCAAGGGAAATCGACCTCATCCATCGATCTATGGTCAGATTTCTTTGGGACCGTCTGATCATGAGAGCCTTAACACTCCACTGATCATTTCTCATCTAATCTCCTGTGCAACTTATAATCGCGGAACGCTTCTTGTCAGTTGATCTTCCCGAACCCTTGCTCCGGATCGTAGATCTTCGCGGTCTCTATGAATTTTTGTGAATTGATATTTCAACACTACCCGCGCTAGTTCAGATTGTGGAATAAACCATGACTGTAGATTTGCTTCTTCCTTCATCTTAGCCATCCGACCTTTCCTCCCTTTACCATATTTCACGTTTTGGAAAAACCTCTTCCTTCACGCATGTTTCCCCAGTGGAATCACCCTAGGGCGTCGATCTGGGTTCACCTTGATCCTGACCTTCCAACACTTATCACTTTTAACGAACCCCATGAATGTCAAAATTGGATTTTTCCTCACATCACCGGCCCATGGAAATGTGCTCCGTCGCTGATCTTCTTCGTCATGGATCCAAACCATCGGTCTTTGACACTCTCTATTTCATTTTTGCTGCTACGTGTTTTGACCATAGAAGGATCTATCACCGTAGATCCATATCCCCTCTTCATTTGACGACTCTAGTTGATGGAATTTTCCAACCTGATAACCTGAAAACTGCTAGCATAATTGTTTACCGAACATGATCATAATTGTTTACCGAACATGATCATTTTCGAATCCCTCAATCCTATAATTCAAAAATTTAAACATAGTGCTAATAGATGGCTCCATGAGGGATGTTATCCTACCTGCGAGGTAGAAAAGAACCCCGTAGAACAGGTGTTGAATTCATTGGGATGTCCCCCAACCTTTCTTTGAAATTCTCAGCTTGCTTTTGTTAGTTTTTCATCAAATAAGCTAGCATTATGATCTTAGGATCTTTTCACTGAGAGAATAACAAGCACAACAATAAAACATAAGCACATCACAAGAGACAAGAGACACAAAGAGTTTTCCTCGGGGAAACCATAAAGGAGAAAACCCCGCAACTTCCTTAGAGATAGAATCAGCACCAAAACAATAAGAGATCTCCCAAAAACAGCAGTAGTCTTCTTCTTCTGTCTAGTCCCAGTATTTCCTTCTTCACTAGTGCGCCACACCTGAGTGAGTGAGTGATGTGTAGTACAAGTGATAAATAGAGAGACTCTCACTCTCTATTTATATTCTTCCGTTCACTTGAAGTGCACTAAATCATGTCGGCCCAACTAACAATTACTTACTAGAGCCTACACCTTAATTAGTGTACAATAACCCTAGTGCCCCGAAACTATGGGGACTTACACAATGACTTGACAAGACTTGTTTACATTATTAATCCTCCCGATCGGAACATCGAGGCATGACAACATGACTCAAATGCATAATAGAAACATCCCGGAATAAGCATCGGGTTACAATATATAAGATACATAGAAGAATACATTCCAAAGTTACATATACATCAACAGCTTTGAGTTGAACCAAGAACCGAACCACTACTGTAACAAATTCATGTCAATCTGTTTCATTTGGCCATACTCTTAAAACTGAAAACAATCGTGACTACAAACCCGAACTTATAACTGAAAAATGAAAACAAAATGAAAAGTACTATAGGAAATGCTTGACAAGTCTCAAGCTTATTTACACCTACCTACCCTACCTAACTGATCCCAAATTCCCAATCAAGTAAACTCTTCCTTCCAATGAAGCCAATCAAGCAATTTACCCAATAATTTAGTTTTTTCATCAAGCTTTATTGAAATTAGAACATAGGAACAAAATGACAAAAGGTTATGAGGAAAGACATGATCCCTTTGACAAAAACATAACCAACTATTCTCAGTATGTAATTTCTCAAGGTATTCTGCCACTAGATCATAAAAAATAGGACAAATCCCAAAACTCTCAAGCACCTGTTTGTCATGACAAAGCTGCTCAGAATGCAACTCCTCTAGCATGCCATCAAACTAATTTTCAAAAGAACTATGAAAGGAATTGTCATGATTGTCTTCCAATGAAACATCCACCCTTTCTTTCAGAATTTTAGAATATAAAACTTCACCATCCTTATATACTTGAGTAGAAATATTTTTTTTTTTCCAGTCGGATCAAGCAAACACAATCCTTCTTCTTGACATGAAATTTCTGAATTTGAAAGACATGAAGAAACATTTATTTGAGAAATCTTACCTCTTTATTTGAAATCCAATTTCTCACTACAAACTATCAATTTTTTCACATGCTAAGATTGACCGTATGATGGTTCATCTTCCTCATCTTCTACCTCCAAAATTTTTATGGAATCTTCCATATCCTTGAATTTCTGCCTTAGTTTAGAGGCTCTAAACCATTGTCTTATCAGTTCAAATAAAAAATAACATAGAGGTAGACTATCACCTTCATCACATTCACTATCTTCTCTTATTTTAGCCTTTTGACTTCGGGTTACAACTTGATTTTCTTCACTATCAGAACTTGGATTTAGAGTTGGTTCTTTGGGTATAACATCCAAGCAGTCATCCTCATACTCATCATATATGGGCATACTGAAATTCCCTTTAAAATCACCATTAACAGAATTGGTACTAAGCTGACTGTAATCTTCAGAAAATAAATTAGCAGAACCATCTTCTTTTACATCATAAGGCTTATCATCTCTCTGTTTGGTAAGCGAAGGCTTGGGATGAACATGGAATGTTCCCCTTGGTTTAGGTGGCCCAACTAGTCATGATTCATCTTTCATCTCACCACCACTATCTTGATTTGACAGTTTTTTAGACATCTTAATATTTCTTCAACTTCCAAGCAATCAACGAACATATGTTGCAATGTGACTGACTTTCTTTCCAAAAGAAGTAATGACAGTTCAGGAGGAAAGGTAGTTGCATAATGAATTTTAGCCACGTTTTCAAGACGTTGTATTTTCTTTGGCATGTTATAATAAAAGCTGGAAACCTCCTGTTAAAACTAGACATGGTTTCACCCTCCTGTTTCTTCAGGGAATAGAACTCTGAAAGTATTTGGTCTAGTGGCCTCCTCCTAACCCAAAATTTAGAAAAGGTGTCAGAAAACTCTTCCCAATTAGTGATGGATTTAGGCTGTAGGTGCTTAAGCCATTATTTAACGTCTCCTTGCAAATATTGGGAGAAAGTACTCATGCAAACATCATCATGTTCTACTTCAAAGAGGTCAAGGAAATGTTCAAAGGCTTGTAAATGTTTCTCAGCAGTGAGGTCTTTGGGTTCTTCGTCAATTTTAGGGAGGTGCATGTAATGCTTCATAGGAAAATCATGAAGAATAAGAGGTAAGTGAAGTGGTCTGTATCAGCTTGGAATACTGAAAGAAATGGGGCTATGTGAAATGGATGTATTACTAATCGTGGTTTCATGAGGTTCACATGGATGACCTTTAATGCCAAGTGTTTCAAATGAAGGCTCTTGGTCAAAATCAAATGTACAGGATGATGAACTGCTTTCAGTTCGTAAAGAAGGATATACAGGAATAAATTCATGGTTCTGTAACGAGTGTAATGAACCATGGAAAGCTGCTTTGACAAGTTTAGGAAAAGATAGGAAAAAACTTACAAGAAAGGAAAGGGCATATTGAAGGAAACTAAAACTTGAGTATCTTATCCTCTCACCATGCATCTTCACATGTTACGGTGAGCTCATTTTTCCAGTAGAGGCTGCCAGTTCTCTTTGAAAACTTGATCTTTGGATCATGTCACCAGCGGAGTCACTGAAATCTAGTCACTTTGAGAATGGAGTAACCAGGTGAAAGATGTGCAACCTTCTTGATAGTCTGATTGTTGTTCACCATCAACAATCAAATATGAAACTATGTCGTTCACACCCAGGGAAGATTCGAACCTTCGTTCCTCAACAACGGTGCTAGTTTGTTAACACCTAGAACATACCCATGTTGCGGGAGGTAAATCCTGGGGTAACATCAAAACCTCTTTAGACTATAATTCTGACCCAATACAATCTAAGAGGGATATCTCATTGTCTACAAGTTTTTCACACTCAGAAGATTCAATTGGAGACAGTCAGAAGGTCGATTTCTGAATAAGACAAATTTGTTTTGGAAAGTTTGGTGGTGTAAATCATGGAGGAGACCATTAGGCCATGGAGTCAACTAATCAAGTCCAAAACAAGTTGCAGGGGGTAATTAGTCTGAAGGTTTGTAGACATAGGCAAGATAGACACCGTCTCTTCAATATGGAGGTATTAGTAGGTGGATTAGCGGACATAGGGAGATAGCCCGTCAAACATAGCACCTAACCAGGGTGAATTCTGCAAGACTTTAGAAGAAAACGTTTAAAATGTTTGAAAATAGACTGAGAGCATACGAGATGAATTCTGGCCCATATACACTAATTCCCAAACATGAAAAGAAAATACAAACTGTAATGAAAACATGATAGACAATAACGTAAAGAAGGTTTACGTATTGAGGAAAGAGATGATGCAGGAATCTCTGCCATGAGAGTTTGTCGTTCCACCTCTGCAAATTTTATTCAACTCTGAGAGATCAAAAACATATTACAATGGAGAGCCCCCACTCTTGAAAATTCCCAGCCCCTCTCCCCTATGGGGAGATCCTATTTATACTATCTTAGATCCCCAAGGCTAGTGCTCGAAAAGAGACCAGGACTGTTTACAGTCACTATCAAACTAACAATCAGAGTGTGGTACTTATGCCACTTAACAAATAGGGAGGTGCAGGAATTGGACCGTTGATGCTCCAACTCAAACAACTTCTCCCACAGAGCAAAGCCCGAGACTGTCCTCTTATGTAGAAGCTTTGGAGGCAACGATGGTATCAGGGGTTCCTGGAAGAACACTCACAGAACGTGAGTGTCCAAGCAATGCGCAGCTGGGGGTGTGGCTATCAGAAGACGGGTGTATCTCCCAAAATTATTCACGTTTGCACCTTGATGGCTGGTGATATCCATGGTATGAAAAACCAAGGAAACGGATGAGTGTGGAAATGAGCTCACCAACCATCAATACACCCAGACGGACAATATTTTTGAACCAAATTGTCATTGCCAACTTCTCAAAATTCTAGGGACTCGCAGCAAAATGAAACTTCGAGTTCTGCCTCTATGCTAGCTCATTCCATGTATTACAAAGGCTTTGAAAGGTGGTGTTATATATAGGATTGAGAGACTAGGCTCTGCAATGACCGGTCAACATTCATGCACATTCTGTTATTGAGTTTCTTGGTGTTGACATGTGTGAGGGCATGAGCCGAGTGATCCTTTACCTGCTGGATATTTAGTCATGTCGCTTGATATGCTGCGACATTTCGTTCCTTGCTACGGGAAATATTCTCAGGTGTCACCCTCTATGGTCTACCTTATTCTTCGAAGCATACAGAATGGACGTTCTCATACCCCTTCGCCCCTATGACGTAGGAAACAGAATGATCTCCCTTGCTGTGCTTACCCTACTTCGTGTGAAGAGCGGATTCACCTGCTCCTCCTCATAGATTCCCTACCTCCACATGCTAGACCACATGATGGATACATGTCTTGGGGTGACATGGCACTGGCATAGGAATGATTTCTCCTGTACGCATGTTACAAATGGTGTCGGGGGAATCGATTAGTCTGTCGGGAAATAGATCATACATGAGAGCGTCCCCTCTACTGTCAAATCGATGTGGATGTGATCCTTATGGTCTTGAGATTTTCTCAACCTTTTGATCTGGGCACCTTTCACATCCATTGTTCATGTGTCTTTGAAACCAAGCCGTTGAAAAATAACTCTTCATATTAAGCTTCTACAATCATCACGTGTACAACTTGATCAAGGGAAATCAACCTCATCCATCAATCTATGGTCAGCTTTCATCGACATTATCTAATCATGAGAGCCTTCACACTCCGCTGATCATTTCTCATCTAATCACCTGTGCAGCTTATAATCGTAGAACGCTTCTCGTTCATTGATCTTCCCGACCCCTTGCTCCGGATCATAGATCTTCGCGGTCTCTACAAATTTTCACGAATTGAGATTTCGACACTGATCACGCTAGTCCATATCGCGGAATAAACCATGACTGTATATTTTCTTCCGTCTTCATCTTAGCCATCCAACCTTTCCTCACTTTACCATATTTCTCGTTTGGGAAAAACCTATTTTTTTGCGCATGTTTCCCCAGAGGAATCACCCCAAGCCATCGATTTGGGCTCGCTTTGATCCTGACCTTCCAACACTTATCACTTTTAATGGACCCCGCGAATGTTAAACTTGGATTTTTCCTCACATCTTTAGCCCGCGGAAATGTGTTCAGTCGCTAATCTTCTTCGTCATGGATCTGAACCATCGATGTTCGGCACTCTCTGTTTCATTTCTGCTGCTACGTGTTTTGACCATAGAAGGATCTATCACCATAGATCCAAATCCCCGCTTCATCTGACGAATATAGCTAACGGAATCTACCAACCTGATAACCTGAAAATCACTTGCATAATTTTTTACCGAACAGGATCATTTTCGAATCCCTCAAGCCTATAATTCAAAAATTTAAACATAGTGCTAACATCTTTCTTGGATAAACGGTCGGCACTCATATTGTGCTCCCTGTAGACATGCCTAAAGTCACACAATTCATGAATTGAAGTTGTCATTAGTATAGAATATATGTCGGATTTAATGGATATACGACGAAAAATTTCACTACATAGATGTTGGAAATCCAACAAAGTCTCCTTCATAGAGGTCAGAATGTCCAATATGAAACATGTAGTAGTAGATTCTAGTTTTTGAATATGCCACTCATCCATGAAAAGCACAAATACTAGCTAGGGATTCATCCTAAACATTCACGACAACCATAAAAATTCCTAACGGGATAGGGCATCACCCTAAACCCTCATGGTAGCCTCCTGTAGACTTCTAGCATCACTATTTCCATCTCCAAGTAGATAGAGTAGACACCAATAGCCTAAACTGTATTTGAACAACAATATTGTTCTCAAGGGAACCTACTCTATCCACATATAGTCACGGGAAGCCCAGTATTGGTTCAGACACTCACAGGAAGGATTAGAACAGTCATAGGAAAGTACCGTACCATTCTGGACTATTAGGAGAAGATACAGGAAGCCTGTGTTATATTTAGGCAGGCTAACCCTGACCATTGGGAGCTCATCTCCATTCTAGGGAAGCCTCAACATTATTACGGCAATGAGAGTCTTTCAACCAATTGCTACAAAATACCAAAGCAACACATTTATCAAAAGTAGGGGTTTTCCAATAAGATGCACATTTATTTTCTAATGCATTTTTAGTGTATGTGGTTAGGACAAGGAGTTGCATGCTAGTTATGATTGACATAGTATTTTTGAACTTTATATATAAGCTAGATCTAGTTCAAATTTCCTCATTTATAAGTCATTTTATTGTAGAATCTAAAAGGCTTAAATGAAAAGGTTTTTTCTTTGTTTTTTAGAAGTTACATTCGAGAATCCAGATTATAAGGTTCTTTTTAAGATTTATACTTCTTTTGTTTCTTTCTTTCCTTTCTTTTCTTGAAAGTGCTTCCTATATATTTAATAGAAGCTTACAAATGGACCAATTTAGATTTTGGGAACTGAAAGACATCTACTTACACAAGTGAAATGGACCTTGAGGAGTGAACTATTAACCAATGCCTTCCTTCCATCTAAGCTGCTATGAAAGGGGGGGTACTACTCTGTCAGTAGACCAGGACTTGTAGCTGGCCCCAACAACTTATTCGTGTCTTGGGGAAAATTGAATCTTGATTGGTGGCATGATATGTCACCATATTCATTGCTGGACCATGGGCCCATTGATGAATTTTCTATTTTTAAATTACTCAACAAAAGTGGAAATTAATTATCCCAATAGTTTTTAATTTGATTACCCCCATGTCCAAACCAAATATGTACCGAGGTACACACAAATGCTAAAATCATATATCAAAATATAAAACAATAAGAAATGTCAAAGACAATGATTTTGGTATGGTATCATCTAAATTATATGGAAATGGATATGGATTTTCACTCCAAATTGATCTCACAAAGTAAAAAATGCATACTATTATGAAAGACTCAGATTTGTTTTTGAAAATTTCACATTAAATTGTTAAATTTCAGTTCCTTGAAAATTGAAATAGATCTCAATATAGTACTTCCTTTCTTGCTCTTTGTACTAGTATGTATTTATGTAGATCATGGGGCCATTTGTATATCAAAAAATAAGATTAGTTGCATTTATTTTACAGGAAAGTTCTTTCTACAGTGAAGGCATCTTCCTGAGTTGACAAGTTCTCCAAAACTGACATCATTGTCTCTCCTTATATTCTTTCTGCAAATTTTGTGACACTAGGTGAGCAGGTTTTCTTTCAAACCCTTACATTCTTTTCTGTACAATCCAAATTTTCTTTAAATGTGATATATTAAATAAAATTGCATGATAATATTTCAGAAGAAAATAAATAAACTAGTTATATACTTATATTTATACTAAATTATGCTCTTTTTTGTGATCATTGCTACAGGTTCCTTGGAAGAGCCTTGACAAAAGAACCAATTATTGTTCTCATTGACCGTGTGTTTGTACTTGCAAAACTGACACAAGATGAATTCTCTTTCATGGTATGATACATGGATTGAGAAATTATTGTTTTAACAACAATAATTTGTGTAGCATACATTCATCAAATCTTCATCTGTTCAAGGGGATTTTGTGTTGTCTTTGTTAATATTATATTTTAAAAGCTACGTTCCTGAATCATAACCTCATATATCTTTCTATCTAGGAGGAAGAAAAGGAAAGGTTTTTTGAAGCAAAAAGACGAAAATTGAGGTATGGAATTGCTGATTATCATTCTAGTTTGTGATCGTATTTCCAGATATTAGATTTTTATTGCACACTCGGTCTTTTAGGATAATCAAGACTAGTCTTGATTTTAGTTAGGAACTCTTTATAAGTTGGATGTATTATACTGAATAATCAACATACTAAGAAATGAAATGAAATAAGATTTTGTGATCCATTTGGAAATGGGTTTAAATTTATTTTAACAACCAAATTTTTAGCTGTGGATCCAATATACAATCTATTGCAGTTTCTAATTCTAATAGAGACACATGGTTTACAATTAAATTTGGAGGATGAAGAGAAATGCATTGCTCGTCACCTCCCTTTCTACCCTAGCCACCATTTCCTTCTTTTGCTTGCATAGAATGAAGGCCATGGAAGTGTCCCCTATTCTTGAAGTAGGCTCCTTAGGCTTGCCTAAGGATCGTAGTTCTTCATATCCACCGAAACTAGCAACAAAGTATGCCCACATAGTCCCTGTTGGAAGGGTTGTGAAGAAGGTGGCTTTTATCTCTACCACTGATATCTTGGATTTGGAGCCTAGTCTTTGTATTGTTGTCCCAAAGAGACTCTTAAAGTGTTTTAGGGTGTTTTTTACTAATTTTTGTTTGTTTTTTTTTAGTTTTTGTCAAGCAGGTAGAGAGGCACGCTGCTCAAATTTTGTAGATTTCGATAACCAAGAGACTCATTCTTTCTTCTACCTTTTCTAGTTTGATAAAAAAAATCCAAAAAATTTGTAAGTCTTTTGGATTCTAGTTTATTGTAAAATTTAAAAATATTCTCTGTAGAATTTTGACAATTACCATGCCTTTGTATTTGGAGTGCTAAAAAATATTTTAAGGTTGACAACCTAATTGATAAGAAAGTTTCTATAGAAGAGGGTCTAGTAAATTTTATTAGCTGTTGACATGTATGGATATACAGATAATCTTCTTCTTTTAATGCAGAGACATGACTGTAATGCCCAGAAAAATGAGTCTACGAAAGAGTATTTGGAATGTGAAGAGCCTTTTGCACTGGAAGCCTTGTGAATGGTGGACTACAAAACCCAAAATAGGTAATTTATTATCTGCTTGATTCTTTGTGTAGATAAAGTTTTCATCAGTGTGTAGGTAGATATACTTCTAATTCATCTATTACTACTCTTTAAGATTGTAGTTCAAAGGTATTACTTGAAATCCTATAACGCCCTAGTTATGAGATTTTCTTAGACAGGTAAGGTCCTGTCCCGAGCTGATCCTGACTAAAAAGTATTACCAAAACTAAGGAAAGGCCATAAGCTAGGTCTGCATTCATGCCCCCACTGAAATTATGCAGGTCCTCCAGTCGAAAGCAATGGATACATTAAAATTTATTCCCATGGAGGTCTTAATCAGATGAGAAGAGATGTAAGTATCTGAAATAACAGATAAATTCTGAGTTGATGTTGATTTTTTTTTTGAAACAATGCTTCTTATATTAACAATAAAAGAACAAAGTTCTAACTGGCTCACGACTATATAAAGAACAACAAAAATGTAGTTGAGATAGCTTGAGCTCCAGGATCACAACTATTTCAGCATAAATTAACGAGTATATATATCCTCATTCCTAGCCATATCATATCTTGATTCTCTAAAACAAATATGTATCCATTTCAGGTATAGTATCTCCATAACTGTATCCATATCTATGCAACTTGGACATAAATTAATGACGTTCTTAATACTAATGCTCTTAGGCCAAAATTGTTGTGGTTTCAAATATCTCATATTTCCTACAAACTACGCTAGTTAAGTAATAAGCAACACAGAATGTGAATGAGAGAATTTCATCCACAAGGAATAACAAAGTCATTTTCACCTGACTCTAAGAAGCAAAATGTATCAAGTACTTCTACAGATGTCGGCAAGAAAACCGTTTCCTTTAGTAAACTATTTTGTAGTTAATAATGGTTTTTGCAGCATCATTGTAATTAATGAATGAGAAAATACGGTGGTCTCAGCTAGACACTTTGAGTGAATATTAGGATGCCACTGTTTTAGTAATGCATGTATTTTACAATTTCAAATTATCTTTGTCCTTTGAGTGTCTGATTTGTTGAAACTAAGAGTGTAATATTCACATTGTCCACAACGGACATTATTTGTAATTTTATTGTATATTTCTATTTATTTTTAAGTCCAACCAAGTCAACTCAATGTAGGCTGACTACCCCTCCTTGGGGAAAGCTCCCTACCTATTTAGTTGTCTATAAATACATTATTTGACTTTTTTATTTCTACATATTGTGACCATTCATTCATGACTCATATGTCAAATATAATCTTTTGAGATGGGTTGTCATTAATTTATGTTTTTGTCTAGATTTATATTCACTTTCTCGAGTTTCAGATTCATCGAGGCCTACAAAAACATAGTGGCCATCATGTACAACTAGTTAGTGCAAGCACAACTTTGCATTGCAACATTATCTTCTAAACTTAACCAGTGTGTGACATGATTAAATGCATTCTTTCCAACTATATTGGCATTTGAAAGAATTTTTTAGAATTTAGTTGCACATAAAAATTTCTTCTTGTTTCCTGATATTGAAAATAATATATAGTCAATATAATGCTCTCTTGATTTTATATTCTTATACATGTTTTGGTTAGAAAGATGGTTTATGAGGTGATAATCTTGGGAGGATAGGATGGAGGAAGAGGAATTTGTGGATTACTCAAAGGAGGCGAAGGAATTTTTCCTGAAACCAATTTTTGGATGTAGGAATGAAGCACTAAAACATTGGAAATTCTTAAGGGTATCACATAACAACATCGAATAGGCTAGTGAATCAAAGAAGATAACCTATTCTAAGTCCTTGGCACCACCCTAAAGCCCTAACTCTAAGGTTGAAACTAGCATTGTGGAGGTCTATGTTGTAAAATTTTTGTTTCCCAATTGTGCCAAGAACTTTTATTTTTCTCTGCTCGGGACACCATCTATTATTCTAGGTTTCCAGTTATTTATCCCTAGGTTTCTGTTTTCTAAAATTTGCTTCACAGTCTTCATTGGTTTATGGATCAATTTGTGTTGTTTTTCCTTGTGTTGTCCCAATTTTTATGTTTTCTTTATATCCCATGCAACACAAAAATTCTCCAAACCCCTGTCTAATACTTTAAAAAGCGAAAACCAAATACATATCAAAATAAAAGTTATTTGCATGGGTATATAGGGGGTAAATTTCAAGGCCATTTTCAAGCCACGAGCATTCAAAGGTGATTTTGGTGTATTCTGGGCAGCATAACAATGAGGAAAGGACCAAAACTCAGACCTTGGCATGAAAGACAAATTCTGGGCTAGCTTTGTAGATTGAACCAACATTATGTGCATAGTTACAACAGAAAGCCAGCTTGTTGTAGAGGTTTTGGGCACTTTTGCACAAGCCTGGGCGTGAAAAAAGCCTCAATATTCATTCACATGCATATTTTAGGGCTAAATTAGTTCTAAATAGTCATGACAATTACCCTAGGATGAAGTTTGGGATGCATGAAGGCTACGCAATAGTAAAATTCTGCTTTTGGGAATAATTTCACCTAATATCAGTCATAAGGATTGTTCTAGGTGTCTCTATAATGCAATTTGTGTGAAAATGGATAGTTCTAGGTGCTTTAAACCCACCTTTCCTAGTTTTAAGTGGATCTTCATGTGATACAATGGTAAAAGGGCTAGTTTCCTAGCACACTCGTTATAGTAATAGCTCTAAAAGTGGGTTGATCCACTTCAGAAGTACACGTTTATTGGGAATTAGGGAAGTTCATGGTAGGGACTGTCTCTTAATGAGTAGATATCTACACTTCAAGTGAAAACATGTTTCTCTACTAGGAGAAGGAATAAAGAAATTTCTAATATGAAACGAAGAACAAGATGTGACGCAGAAGAAGTCTTTACATTTTCCAAGTGTGGTAGTGTTGTACAGGATTACACACCTAATAACCTAAGGTCTGGGGTTACCAACATACTCAATTAACTTGCAGACAATTGACTTCTAGAGTGTAGTAAAGGAAATAGGAGTATGAGAAAGACTTACTCAATTAACGAAGGTTGATCCTTGCTCATCCTCTTCCGCTCTACTTCTCCTCTAAAGTCTCCTGGGATGCTTTCTCCTTAACCTGTCAAGAAACAATCTTCCAGATACAAGATGATTCATATATATATAAGTAGGTTAGATAAATCATATATAAAATGTAGAAACATAAACATTTATCAAACCAAGATACATGAGACACATATGGAAGAAGGACTCTCTTTATTATCAACAATGGAAAGAGTTCAGATTACAACCCAACGCCTGAGACAAGGACTCCTCTACAACCAAAGGATTTTGAGTTCCACTGCTCCAAAGACTTCTGTATAAAATCCACCAGCATGAATTTGCTCTCCAAGTCTATATCCAACACCCTCCCCAAGGCTTGTATTTATATGCATGAAATAAGGCAGTTTCAAAAGTTGAGGAGGTTGAGACAGTTAAGGTAATTAAGGTAACAATGCTTAACTAATCTCAAGTCATCGCGTGTTTTATTTTTAAATTTCAAATATAGGCATCTGCGGGTATCAAGAAGGACAACTCGCGTATGATCCGCGACTTTCTATAAGAGCAACCCGCGGATACATCCATCCGTGACTTGCAAACACCAACACTCGCCGATGATCCATGAGTTGCTTATGGATAGAGTCGCGGATATGTCTTGACATATCTAAAAAGGAAAAGTAAACCACTGGATGGATAATGAATGTCATTTACAAGAAGCTCATCTATAGTGTTTTGGGCAAACCTCAATCCATAGATGTCCTTTTGTGTGCCAACATGAGGGATGTCGGCACTCGGACGGAGAGTTGCCATTCAAGTGGATAACAGATGCCCCCTAATGTGTGAGGTCAGAGGGAAGCGATGGCCGAAATACATTATAATCTTTATCTTTGGAGAACTCAGAAATCCAATGGAGCAGAGAGAGTACCTGAAACAAATACATAGTAATGTCTTATTCAAAGTTACATCTGAGGATGCTATGTTCAATTTACTGGAACACTAGCTCCTTTACAATATTTGAGTACATCATATGATACGGGTATAAACCACATATATTACAGAGGTGGATCGAAGCCACAATATACAATAATGATGAGTCTTCAAAGATCTGGAAGCTATATATAGGAATAGAACATAGTCTTGCGCAACTTAATCCACAGGTGAGGAACTAAGGTCTTCATAAAGGATCCTAAAGAACCAGTACAATCCAAGCCATGTGAATAAGGGTAAGCTGAATTCGAACATGGAAAGGATTCAATGGTTTGTCAATCAATAGATGATAATCGACAACTGAAGCAAAGGAATTCACCAATGATGAAAGTGAATCCTGAGGTACTATCGTCAAAACTCTAGGTCTTCGTCATTAGGAAGTACTGAAACGGAACCATACTGTGATAGGGAAGGCAATAGATCCTCCAATGGATCACAAGAGTGACTAGGAACTGGGCAAAAGAAGGGAGACACAAAGAGATAACAGATATAACAATGATGGGATCAGGCAATAGATCAGACATTGGGAAGAGTCCTTGAACAGTGAGCACAACACAGAGATGACCCAAGGTAGTGTATAACTGATAGATAGAACAACTAGACCTATCTGTCATGTAGGAGACATGATCAGATTCCCCAGGTATAATGGACAAGAGGAGGAGTAAAAAACTCAAAGTGATAGTTGAACACAAGTGTACACTGAAACATGGATATCGGAAAACAAAGAGTGCTATGTTCAAGGATGACATGCTGCCATTACTGAAAACAAGAGAAAACTTCTTCCTTACCTTCCCTGTGAAATTTTAATGAGTCCAGGAAAGTCAACTCAGTTCCCTCTTCATTTTTTAACAAGCTTGAAGAGATGGGCAAATAATGCTTGATAGTGTCACTGATTCGTGGATTTAATGAGCCCGAACTAGTACATGCTCAGCCGATGTTTTCACATTTAGAGTCTAAAAACTCCAAAGAAGACTCCAGGGGGGTCCTTTTTCATCCAATTTAGTCTCCTGAGACCGAAAAAGTATAAAACAAACCACAGAAGAACTCTCTTGACATCCGAAGAAGAAAAGGTGAACCTTTTTCGTACTTAATCAGGAAGGTCCGAAAAAGGTTAAATTACCACCTACCCAACGCTCCTTCCAGAACAGCATAAAATAGCTTGAGTTTTACGAGTGTGAAGGAAAGCAAGATCACTCGAAAAGATCCATTTGGTTACGAGAAATGGGGCTTACAACAATAAACTCGTTGCTTTGTTCTTAAGTGTTTAACGAGCATGACAAAGACACAAAGTACACTCAGAATCTTTTTCATGTTTGGGTCCAGAGCACAAAAAAGAGAAAACTAAGCTCAAACCGGGTGTTCCTTTTCGGTAAATTTAGTCCCTCAGGTCCGGAAAAGTGATAAACCTATGCCTGAGAATACTCTTCTCAATTCAAAAGAAAAGAGAGTGATCCTTTCTCGTATTATTCCACATGGTCCGAGAAACAGATAACCTACCACCAATGTGGATGCCCGTTCACATATTCTTAACGAGCTTGAACGGACGAGATAACTCGGCAGTCAAGTCTGTTTTGAAGGAGTCAGACCTGGGCCTAAAGGAACTCCATAAGGGCGGGGAGTCCTATAAAGGGATAGCTTGTAAAAAGAGATTCAACAGAAGCTCTATTTGGCGTGAAAAATAGCTAAGAGGAGACCCCTAAACCTGGAACAGTGGCGGCATGAGTACCAAAGAATGACCAAGGCATATAAGAACGATACTCATGAAAGAAGGGTCCTAGCCACGGAAGAAAAATGGTAAAGAAAAGGGACTAATGGCTTAGAATACCATAGTCCGTGGAAAAATGTTGAATGTTAAGGTTAATGTGGAGTGAAAAGATGCCAACATGTATTGGAAATAACAAAACCACCCTATTGGAGCAACAACACGTTGTAAAAAGTGATAAATCTGTTCCAAGGCACAAAAAGTATGGTATTAGTTGATTGACATTTCAAACTATAGAAAAAAACTCACTTTATGAAATATAATATCTATAAATAGGTTGAAAATTAAAACAAATCTCACCATTTGAACTTTTGAGCCAGAAAAAGCAAATTTACCCTCTACCTTCGATCAATCATTGTGGACAATTGGACCGAGGAAATCGAAATCTGCCAGCTGCAGGTAATCCTACACCCTAAGCTCTTTAATTTGATCCAAACAAATGTTAAGTTTAAGTATGAATTCAGTATTTAACAACATCCTAAACTATAGCAGTGCGCATCCGCGGGTTGCTTATAGGGAAACTCATGGATACGCGTTATATTCGCGGGTTGTTGAACTAGAGAGTCGCGGATGATCCGCGACCTGTCTAAAGAGACAGTCACTGATACTGCATGGAGGAAAAAAGCTTACATATATGAAAAAAAATTTGAATTTTGATATGGAAATATTGAATCCAATTGCTTGTATTTGCTAGGTAAAATATGGTGCTGGAGTGGAGGGAAAGGAGCATGAAATAATGGATCATGTGAAAAAATAGCCATATGCAGTGGATTGTTATTGGAGAGCGGAAATGTGGCACTCCAAAGTGCGCCCACCATACAGGCATTGAGGACCAGTGGGCTACTGAAATTCTTTTGTACATCACCCATGTGGGCCAATTTCTGCATACTGGAGTTCATGGTCAATTATTGGGATCATGATATGGGGATGTTCAATCTACAAGGGGAAACCTTAGAGCTTATCGAGGAAGACATATATTTCATTACCGGGTTGTCACGATGGGGAGCACCGATGAACCTGGAGGGCACTGGCAGGGGTGGTGACCCCTTAAGTTTCCAAAACTATGTAGACATATTCTATACACCAGGTACTCAGAGAAGGGGAACCAGCGTTCCAATTGCAGATATCCAAGATTTTACTCTCCAAGTATTAGCTAGTACCATTGTGAGACTTGCAGGATCAACATCATTACATTTGGCCACCAGGAATCAAATGAGGGTGGCAGTTGATTGTTTTAGAGGTGCTCTCTATGATTGGTGCTCAGGAGTTGCCTCGATCATGAGGAGACAACTATCCGACTGCAAGAGAGGAAGACGCAAGAATTTTGGCTATGCAAGCATACTAGTGGCGTTCTTCTTCGAGAGAGTACCAGCCATGAGCCCTGCCATACCATTACAGGTCAGATCTCCACGTCAGCCGAGGCTGAGCAGGTGGGGAGACATCTTCCTCCGTCAAGGAGGAGGAGACATAGTGCACAGCGTATATGATGATGACTTCTATACATGGTGGGAACGACAGTTACCGGCATTGGAGCAGTTTCCATATGCCGGGATGGACTTCCGAGGTGACCCCTCCAGGAGAAGCATGGGGCGAGCTAGGTAAGTAATTTTTATTTTTTATCATTTTCAAATTTTTATGAATTTTTCAAATGATAGATATATACATATGTACAAGTCTTAACCCTATTCATGTGTCAAAATGTAGATATTGGACCGGTCCGCCTTAAAGGGCACCCTCGCATGTTCGTTCATCCTATCATGGGCGAGGAGCCAGAATTGATCAGGGTACTAGAGGGAAAGCTAGCCAGCCTGACCCAACGAGTACCAACCATACGGATAGAGCATATCCCTACAGCCATGTAGGATTTTGTTGTGGGGGTTCCACCGATTTGGCTACGTCTTTTCAGACGAGTGGCTAGAGCAGTGCTCGTATATAGAGATGCGGTGGAGGCTATCGAAGCTGAGGAGGCTGAGGAAGCCAGAGCACAGAGGCACCATGGGGACCAAGGAGGTCCCAGTGGCCAAGGCGGGCCTGCTTAGTTCTAGGGCATTTTGATGGACTATGATCCACATTTTTGTACATTTTGTATATGACGGGATCTGAGGATCAGACTTGACCTATCTACAGACAGATATTTTACATATATATATATATATATTGGTGTGTTGTTAGTTTATTTACAAGTGTTTCTTATATGTTTGCTGTATATTTTTATAAAATGTGTGTGAGATGCCAATCCAAAATGTAATTAGTATATGCATCAGTCAATGAATTTTGGTTTCGTGGAATATGATTGAAAGTAATAACTTCAAAATGTCTTTCCAATAAACAAATTTGCATGAACTGACGTAATAAGATAGGATTTCGTACCTGATAAGCTCGATTGAGCTGGGAAACCACCAACTGAGAGTCCAAACGGACCTCAAGCTGGGTAATACCACGTGACAAAGCGTCCCATAGGAGCTCAATGATGGCCCTATACTCAACAACATTATTTGAAGCAGGACCTAGACAAGCGCCACCCGTGGCAACAAGTTGTCCTGAGGGAGAATAGATAACCCACGCTGCCGAAGCTAGGTTACAAGTATGAAGGATGGCGCCATCAATGAACCCTATATACCATTCAAAATACATCTGCAACAACCAGCAGATATATATAAAAAACAAAACTGACAACCTAATGTACATAAAAAAAAATACATACACTAAAAATACAAAGAAAAAGTGCTAAGCCTAAGCATAGTACTTCTTCAAGTAGAGCCCATTTCTAGGCTCAGGAAGCTTATTCCCATCGAAATCAACTAACTCATATGCACCCTTACTTAATAATTTCGACACGACATAGGGTCCTAACCACATTGCCTTGAATTTTCCTGCCCCCAAAGGTTCTTTATCTTGGTCCCAAAGCAAGACAAGTTCCCCTTCAGAAAAAACCCTAGGTTTGACCGATTTATCATATTGAGATTTAACCCTATTTTTATGAGCCTGATTAGTAGTCAGTGCATCTCTACGCTGTTCATCAAGGTGTTCTAAATGTACCAAACGTTCCTCAAGCTCAGTCGTATCAGGTAACACATGAATGGCTATCTGTAGAGACGGGATTTCACATTCAATCGGAGTAACTGCTTCCACCCCGTGAATGAGTTGGAAAGGTGAGAAACCCGTGGCAGTATTTATGTTGGTTCGATAGGCCCAAAGAGCAGGATATAACATGATGTGCCAATTAGAGCAGGCTGCATCAATTGTCCGTTTAAGGATAGTTTTTAAAGTCTTGTTTACAGCCTCAACCTGACCGTTTGCTTGCGGATAGTATGGAGAAGAATGTTCTTGTCTAAATCCGAGCATGGTAGTCAGTTCCGTCATCATGTTATTTTGAAAATGACTGCCATGGTCAGTGACAATCACTTTGGGTATACCAAATAGTGCAATAATCTGATTGAATACAAAGAAAGTTGTTGTTTCCCCGTCGGCTTTGAAAGTAGGCATTGCCTCTGCCCATTTCGTAAAATAGTCAACATCGACAATGATGTATTTATGCCCCCCAGCCGAGGCAGGGTTGCATGTCACGTAATCAATCCCCCATTTCATAAAGGGGCCTACCGAGACAACGGGAAATAACGGAGCAGGATGCGACCGCATCTTCCTGGTGTAAAGCTGACACGGATGACAGCGCTTCATGGCTTCCACACAATCTTTAAAGATCATGGGCCAGAAATAACCAGCTCACAATATCTTCTGGGCCGTTGCTAACCCAGATAAATGACCCCCAAATGCTCCACTATGGGAATCATTTAGGACAATCTCCGCATCCTCATGAGTAAGGAAACGACGCAACACAGAATCTACCCCTCGTCGAAATAATGTATCTCCTATAATGAGGTATTTCTTGGCATGAAGGCGTAAATTACGTCGTTCCTCCCTAGAGGAAGTTGCAGGGTACTTCAGAGTCTGGAGATATATAAGAATATCTCCGTACCAAGGATCAGAGGTGGATATCAGGAAGATGTGCTCATCTGGGAATGAGTCATCCTCAACGACTACATCTTTTTCTGTAGGAAATTCTTCTATGAGCTCAGCAAAAACTAAGGACTTCTTAGACTTAGCGGACTAGAAATCCAAGTCAAACTCTTGGAGAATGACTATCCACTTGTTAAATTTTCCCTCAACAATCCGTTGGGATAAAACAGATTGGAATGGATTAACATCCGCCACTACTGTGGTGGTCCTCAGTAAAATCTAGTGGCGCAACCTCTATACAACGTAAACAACTGCTAAGGCTAATTTCTCGATGTGAGAGTATCTAAGCTCAGGTCCGGCCAAAGCGTGGCTAAGATAATAAACGACATGCTCAACGAGCTTATCATCCTCCTGGACTAGTACTACCCCAATGGTCGACTCCGACGTGGCTAGATATAATATAAAATCCCTAGAGTAATCTGGTGGACGTAATAAAGGTGCCAACAACAAAGCTTTTTTCAATGCCTCGAATGCAAGTTGTGCAGTCTCATCCCATACAAATGGGGTGTCCTGTTTGAGCAGGCACATGAAACCCTTAGTGATCTTGGCATAATTAACAATAAAACGTCGAAGGAAATTAGACTTTCCTTGCAGGCTTTGAAGTTGCCTGAGAGAACGAGGAGGAGGCAGATTTACAATGGCCTCAACTTTCAAAGGATCCACCTGGATGCCTCTACTAGAGACAATGAATCTGAGTAATCTTCCTGACTTGATGCAGAAAACACACTTGTGGGGATTCAAGCGAATTTTATAATATCTGCATCTTTCAAAGATCAACCGTAAATGATCTGGATGTTGGATCCTCTTGCGAGAATGTGCGGGCAGATCATCTAGGTATGGTTCGACAATGGATTTAATGTCATGAAAAGAAAAGTTCATAGCCCGTTGAAAGGTTGCCCCAGCATTTTTCAATCCAAAGGGCATTTTCTTATACGCAAATGTACCCCAGGGGAAAATGAAAGCAGTTTTATGTTGGTCTTCCGGTTTAATTTGGATTTGATTATAGCCGGAGAAGCCATCGATAAATGAAAACACCTCACTTCCTACACATGCATCTATGATCTGATCAATAAATGGTGTCGGGTAGTTGTCCTTAGGACAGGATTTATTGAGGTCTCTAAAGTCTGTACAAATGCGAATAGTCCCTTGATTTTTATCAATAGGAACAAGGTTGGACACCCATTCAATCAAAGCTATGGGATATATAAAACCAGCTTTCAACATCTTTTCAACTTCAGCTTTCACAGCCGCCGCTTTACGTGGGTTCACGGGTCTTAATTTTTGTCGAACTAGCTTGGCATCAGGATAGGTTTGGATTTCATGTTCAACAATAGATGGATCTATGCCTGGCATCTCCTCATATGACCAGGCAAAGACATTGCAGAATTCCTTAAAAAGGGCAGTATAGATAGCAATCTCCTCAGGAGAGCAGTTTGCACCTATATAGATGTTTTCCATGACATCTGGGTTCACAGAGATGTTAATAGGTATAGTGGTGGAAATGTTTGCCATATTCCCCTCGGCAAACACTCCTTCCCTAGGCAAAGGGTTGAGAGGTATATCAATATCTTCTGACAGTCTCTCACGAAACTCTTGGTTTTCTATCCTGCTTAGTTTTGGAAGAAAATAGGATCGATGATGAAGATCCTCACAAATCTTATCACGTCCACTCATGGCTTCCAGAATAGCTTCATCGGAAGGTATAACTGTGTCTAAGCAATCTATAGAATGTGAAGAGTTTTATGCCCATGCGGGCAAATAGACTTCTTCCAGATCGTCCGATACTATTAGAGGATCTGGAATGGGATGAACAGTGGCTTGAGTGATGGCTTGATAAGCTACCTCCACTGTCGATAAGGGCACTTCCGGTTCATGGGGAGTTGGGAGAACCCAAGGATCAGTCCTATCGACAACCGTAGTGATGGACTTCCAAACACTAGTAGAACCTATGTAATTAACCAGGGCTGGAAGATCAAATGTGCCCATCGGTGATGTGTACATTCCAACCCCCAAGCTCTGTGCAGCAGGTTTGACCTGATCAACCAATGGCACAGCGGACTCATTAGACTCTAAACGGCCTTTTCGGGTAAAATCAAGTTGATCAATAGTAACCAACTTTCCCTCATGTGGAAAAACCACTACATGAAGAACGACCGACGCAATAGCGGACATCACATAAGTCCAACTCCTTCCCAGAAGCAGATTGTATTCCAAAGGAGCATCAATCACTTCTACTTCAACAGACACTGCTTTACCTACCAACTTAATCTCGAAAGATGGTAGGATACCATGTAGATGGAAGGATCTTCCATCAAAATTAGTAAGCAAAGTGTTTGATGGGACCAGCTCTGGGGATCCAAGAGCTTTCCAACAGGTCAAGGACATAACACATGTAGAGGCCCCCTCATCAACAATTTCCCTTCCAATGGTCTTACCACAATGGACGACATCTATTGATAGGGCTACATGGTAAGGGAGGTGAATTTTAACATTAGACAAATGAAATTTTGCCATGAGACTCGAAGAGTCCATGCTGCCTAAAGCTGCTAAGAGGGCATCCCGCTGAGCGAGACAACTCTATAACACCTCTAAAGCTGACATTGCACAAGGGGTTTGAGCTAAGTCTTCAACCACAGAGTAGTTTGAAGCATCCCTAGAGTTAGGGTTATGCAAGGTCTTCTTGAAGACACCTTTCGGTATCTTCGACATAGTTTCAGCAGGTTTCTCTATTGTGAGAGGGTTCAAAGTTTCACCTACAGCTTTACCCTTCTCAGAAGTCTCAGTCTCATAATTTTTGTTCCTTGTCTGCAACAAATTCAAAGATCTAACCATGTTGATATAGTTTGGGTCAGGGGCAGTTTGAGTGCCCCCTGCTACGTTAGAAGCTGAAGCAGAGTTCTGTCCTTGGGGAAAAGGATCCTTCAGGACAGCCGGTTGTTGAGCTTTAAGCAGCTTCTGGGCTTGATCCATAAGGGGACAAAGGTGAGTAAGGTGGTCCTCTTGGCACAACTTACAAGGGAACTTGACCTTCTTCTTTTCTTTTTTTCCCCCATTAGCATTGTTTGCGAGCTTTGGCTTGTTTTGGTTTCCCTCTCCCTTCTTACCTTTCTTTTTCTTCCCGCTGGGCTGTTGATTTCCCTTCTGAGAGGTTTGTGCAAAAACATTTGCATTCTGGGGGGACGGAACAGCTTTTGCTGCCTCCACCATAGACTGTTTGACAAACAACCGGTGAAGTTGCTTATTTAAAGACTCTACGGTGGGAGAGTTAACGGATCCAACCACACCATCGGCATGGGGTCCAGGCTTAGGATTCTCCGCCTCATGCGAAGGCCTCGGTGCCTCAGGGATGATCTCATATAAGATCCCAGATTGTGAATAAATCAAATCTAGTTGCTGGGCCCTAAGTATGGCTTCTTCTTCATTCGTTACTCCTGATGTGGAAACATCCTTAGATATGTATGGCAACAGTGATTTAAGGAACCACTCTAACAGAAACTCAGGAGGAATGGTGGCTTTGATAAGGCTCTTTCGCCTCCTCCACTCTTGGATATGATCCGAGATGTGGGTAGCCTTGTTTTGTCTAAAAGTAGACAACAAGTCTGTTCCGAAATCATATCAGACCGGAAGCTGAAAGTGGCTGAGAAATGCACTAGCCAAGTCCCAGAAACTACTGAAAGCAGCAGAAGGCAATTCAATATACCATTTTACCGCAGTACCTGTCAAGGTCCTCTGGAACAGCCTCAACCTCACTGAATCTTCATTCAGCGAATTTGAAGAACACCATAAATGGAAGGTGGTGGCATGAGCCCCAGGATCTTCACCAGTTTTACCTTCGAACTTAGGGATGTCCGATGGCAATTTGGTGGGAACAAGTGGCCACAAGGGGTCATGCCGAACCGCGTCATTCATCAATTTTGACAAATCTGGCAAGTTTAAAGTTGCCAGGAATGGAATTTTGGGTCGAACCGGGGTACTAGATGTGCCAGCTTGGGGATTAGAGGGGCCTGCCCCCAAATGCCCATGGGTAAAAGTGGGGTTTCCCCCTGACACCGGTTGTGAAGTGGGGAAGGTTGCTCTGAAATGGATTCCATCCGTAAGCCACAGGATTGTGTGTGGGAGGTGCAGTGTAAGAAGTTCGGGCCATCCCCATAGAAATAGGGGTCTAAAAGATAGGAGCAGGTATCCCTTCGCTAAACAACGAAAAGGGAGAGCTCGTGTATGGGACCGAAATAGGGGTTTGGAATCTTTGCCCATAAGAGGTGTTGCTCCCAAACTGCACTCCTAGATAGGAAGGAGATGGACCTATGTATGGACTGGATGGGGGAATGTGCCCCCCATTCCAAGGGAATCCTTGGACAAATGCCGAGGATCCTACCGGACCACTCTGGGTAGTATAGGGAAAGGAAGAAGGAATGGTAGGTATACTGAGGATCCCAGTAACCATGTCACCAGAAGTACCTCCTATGTTTGAGTGAACCGGTGGTTGAACCACCCGGTTCGCTGGAGTCAAAGGTGTAGAAAGAAAACTAGATCTAGGGGCACTCACCGGGGGAGGTAGTACCCCTTCAACCAGAAGGGTTGAGGTGAACACAAAAGGACTTTCTTCTGTAGAAGACATGATTCTACCCACAGGTACACCTAATACTGGTGAATCAAAAGGTCTAACCTAAACGATCACAGGATCTTTTAAATCAGTCAAGGGGGTGTTAAAGTTTCTTGCAAACACATTAGTCTGCAATTCTTCTATCTCAACTGTGTCAAGATCAAAACGGTTAGGTATCAATTCTAGTTCACCAAGAACTTCACTTATTCCTACAGGTTCAAATGAACCGTCTGTGTCTAATCTCCGCCTTTGAGGTAGAGGTGGAGGCTCCAATGTGGTGAGAGGAGGAAGGTTTCTCAACCTTCTTGACCTTCTAGGAGGTTGGTCCTCCAGAATTGAAAATTTAGCAAATCACACCCTAAGGCCAACTAAACACAGGAAAAACCACAGAGCATACACTATAAAATTCCTAAAGCCTCAAGCAATCAAACCAGGGTAAAAGATATACTTTCCTGAAGAAAGCTGATGAACAATTACTTGGCGTCCTTGAAGTGGTTCTTAGGCACAAGCAGAGGAATCACCCAACCGCCCTCCTACACTTTCAACAAGGGTTACCTTCCAAGCTCGTTCAAGGTGAACCAGAAATAACCTTCCGGTTTACCTAGGCATGAACCCTAAAAGACAAGAGACTAAAGGCTACCTTGGCAATACCAACAGTCTGGGGGGACAGTCCCAAGCCGAACTCGTACACATGGGCAGGGTAGCTGAGCCCGAAAATCTGTCTAGGACAGAATCCCCAGATGTGCAAAATTCCTGAGTTATGCTTTGACAAGGATTCAGAGGGTTATCTCCTCTGTCCAAGCCTCCACGCGGCCTCGTGCTTAACTCCCGTTTGAGAGGAGCTTCCCAGATACAGTCAATAAAGTCAAGGATTTACCTAAAGAAAGGTCCACTACGTCTGAGTTTTATAACTTGCGGGAATTTTACACTTCTTAGCCCACAAGTCTAGCCTAAGCTAGTAGGTGAAAGGCCCCTAAAAAACAAAACTTACTAGTAAATTTTAATTTATGCGTTCATTTTAAAGGGTTGTTTCTTACTCAAGAGGAAATGGAGTGGTATACTTTATGATGTTTTGACTCAAATAAGAAATAAATGAAAATAAAGGTGTATTCAAAGGAAAATTACCATTATAAAAACAAACTTCTTTTTCTTTTTGCAAATATATATTGATGAATTGAAAGCAGCGATAAGAGAAACTAAGCCTATATTTTTTGTAGTTTTTGAGATAATATTTTTAAATTGAAATAAACACTACTTATGAAAAACAAAATGCAATAGCTTAACAATGTTTTTTTTTCACTTTTTAAAAATACACAAAATTCTACTATGCACCTACAATGCACTGTACTTGAGCAAACTTGAATTAAATAAACTGTATAAAGCAACAAACTGAGGCAAACAGGCTGACATAACCAAAAGACAACCAACAAAGGAAGGCTAGGAACCCTAGCTTGGGTGCACACAATGACAAAGATCACTGTAGACTTAGAAAGGCAAGTGACAACCAGCCACTGTCAAAAGACAGACTGGAAAAACAAAGCCCAAGACCCTGATCACTGATCTGGACAGAGACACTTTAACCTACAACCCAAACAGGCCAAACTACTTCAGCATGCAAGCAGGAAATAATCCAAGCAAAAAAAAGACTCAAGGGCTTCCGAAAAAGCAGGAAATGTGATCACCAAAGGCACTCAGACAAGCTACACAACATTCATAAAGAAAATCAACTCACAAGCAGGGATTACAGAAAGAAAGGAACAAGCAAACCTTAACTTAAAAATCCCTACTTCCAAGCATATCCGTGACTGTCTAGAAGTGCAACCCGTGGATGATCCGCGATTGTTCAATACAGCAACCCGCAGATGCAAACTTGTATCCGCGACTGTGCAGAAGAGCAACTCACGGATGGGTATAAAAGTTTTCTCAAAGAACAAGAAAAAATTCCAAAGACTTTCAAATACTGAGGCAATTATAAACCAGAATAAAAGATCACACACAGACTTCAAGCAAATACTGGTCAGGGGTGACAGAAACAACCTACAGCAGTCTAGGCTTCCCCAGTGGAGTCGCCAGTTCTGTTGTACAGGATTACACACCTAATAACCTAAGGTCTGGGGTTACCAACATACTCAATTAACTTGCAGACAATTGACTTCTAGAGTGCAGTAAAGGAAATAGGAGGATGAGAAAGACTTACTCGATTAACGAAGGTTGATCCTTGCTCGTCCTCTTCCGCTCTGCTTCTCCTCTAAAGTCTCCTGGGATGCTTTCTCCTTCACCTGTCAAGAAACAATCTTCCAGATACAATATGATTCATATATATATAAGCAGGTTAGATAAATCATATATAAAATGCAGAAACATAAACATTTATCAAACCAAGATACATGAGACACATATGGAAGAAGGACTCTCTTTATTATCAACAATGGAAAGAGTTCAGATTACAACCCAACGCCTGAGACAAGGACTCCTCTGCAACCAAAGGATTATGAGTTCCACTGCTCCAAAGACTTCTGTATAAAATCCACCAGCATGACTTTGCTCTCCAAGTCTATATCCAACACCCTCCCCAAGGCTTGTATTTATATGGATGAAATAAGGCAGTTTCGAAAGTTGAGGAGGTTGAGACAGTTAAGGTAATTAAGGTAACAATGCTTAACTAATCTCAAGTCATCGCGTGTTTTATTTTTAAATGTCAAAGATAGGCATCCGCGGGTATTAAGAAGGACAACTCGCGTATGATCCGTGACTTTCTATAAGAGCAACCCGCGGATACATCCATCCGCGACTTGCAAACACCAACACTCGCGAATGATCCGCGAGTTGCATATGGATAGAGTCGCGGATATGTCTTGACATATCTAAAAAGGAAAATTAAACCACTGGATGGATAATGAATGTCATTTACAAGAAGCTCATCTATAGTGTTTTGGACAAACCTCAATCCATAGATGTCCTTTTGTGTGCCAACATGAGGGATGTCGGCACTCGGACGGAGAGTTGCCATTCAAGTGGATAACAGGTAGAAACGTTTCTTTCAGACTCATACGTAAAGTTATAAATTATTGGTATAGGTGCAGATGATGCAAGGTTATTTCCTATACCTCTGTACAATACTGTTATACCTAGAAGCCAAGCAACCACAATTGAATTTAAGAAAAAAAAGCACTAGAAAACACATCAGTCCTAGTAATCAGTCAAATGAAAAGTTTACATGGAGATGTTTTGAATTTAAAAGAAGCATACCTTTCTCTGGCATAATCGACCCCAAATTATGAAAGAGAAACCTATGACCAATAGTACGAGATTAAATAATTGACTTAACAATATCTATTGGATGGAAGTGCAACCAAAGGCTTACAAACATTCCAGCCAATGCACCTTCTAGAAATCCTAGGGATAATTCAAGTGGTTTGACTTTCCATGCCAAAGTCAGAAGGAGGTCATAAGATCAAATCCACGAGGCCCTTGGGGTCAGGCATACATGTCTGCCCACAACATTTACCCCAGGATCCATGCCTAGAATGTGAAGAATTTCCTAGAGGTTTTACCCAAGGAATTTTTCAATGGAAAACTATATANTGTCCCTACTTTTGATCTACCAGGATTTGAGTAATGTTGGTGTTGGGCCAGGAAAGAGCCGTAGAAATAAAGTGCAGAAGAAGCCGAGGAGGAAAGTGAAGTGCAAGCGTAGGAAGGAAAAGAAAGCACGCGATGCAAAGGAAGGTGAAGGAAGGAAATGAAGCACAGAAGTGCGACGAAGGAAAAGTGAATCTACATGCATGCATAAGGGTAACGAATAGAAAGCGACAGGTCATGAATATCGTGGGAGCTAGAGTCGGCGTAGGCTAGAGGACGCTACACATATGAAGGAATATATGTAAGTCAGGTCGATAACACCTTGTGTCAATCATACCTATGACAACTTGTAACCATTTTTTACGGTTGATTATGACCTGTAATAAATGAACTATATGTAGTCGACCCTGCGTGGTATTGTAGAAGCTATAAATAAGAGGAACCTGTTTTTTATAAGGGTTGAAAAAAGTTGAAGAAATTAGAGAAGAAGTTAGATAGTAGTGTCATAGAAGGGTGTTGAGCCACATAACCCATTTTGTAGAAGGGTTTTCGAATAGTAGTTTTGTAAGGAGTCGTTTTGCAGCTGAGTGCGTAGATAGTAGTTATAAGAGTTGATCCAGGATGTGTATGGATCAGTAGGAGTAGTTAGAATAATAGCATAATAAAACCAGAGAGAATGAGAGCGAGAAAGAGTATGTGAGCCAAAAAGACATATCTCAAACAATCTGCAGTCAAGTCGTAGACTGAAAGGTGCATTTATTTCTCATGCCAGATGAATAGCATCTTTGTGGTTTTTCTCGGTTAGGTTTCCACATTATATCTTCTATCGCTTGAATGTGCATGTTGAATGTTCGTAGGTTATCTTACGTTGTTTGCATTTATTTATTAAGTGAATATTGTTAAGGGATAATCTGTGTCGCACTATTGCGCCACTGTCGAGTCAATAAAAGAACACAAACCATCCAAATTTGTAGAGAACCTTGGTTGTGCACTAGGGGACTGTAATCCCTCTCCTAGCTGCAGAAACATGGTTCTGGTAGTTACCCATTGAGGAAAGATATCTCAGGTGAGGCTGTGCCTGTGTTGTAGGTGTTTCCAACTGAGCTTCTCTATTGGGATGAAATCTTTGGGTGTTTTTTTGCACACAAGGAAAACCTGAGCCTGGGTTGTGAGTGTGAGGAAAAGTAGCCAAAAAATGCTTCCATTGCTGGGACCTTAATCATTTGTATCGAGGGAAATGTTGTGGCATCCAACAAAGAAGGAAATCGAGGATTAGCTAGAGTCTAATACATTAGTATTTGTGTAAAGGTAGAGCGAAAGATTGCGGTCGATCCCAGAAGACTGGTTGGACCGATACCTGTACACATATATTCATGAAATATTCTTTGCAAAGTTTCCTATTGTGTTGCATGAGTGGTTGTCAATATTGGCAACTTGACAGAAAAACTTTAGAGAAGGAAAGCAGTTGAGTGGAGTGTTTAGCTGATCCGCGAGTTAGAAAGTGTAAGTAACCCCATCTCTAGAGCTATTGATTTTAGGGTCGATAGTATTTTTCAAGGATATATTACTGATTTTGCAATTGAGACGATAACCTCGTATAGTGAGGATGAAATAAATTTTTTCAAAGGACCCTGCGGGAGGTACTTGCTATCTATAAAAATATGGATAAATATGCTCATCTATGAGAAAGGAATTTTGCAGCTGAGCAGTTGAGTCACAACATCTAGAAGAAAGGATATGTCGTAGATGACCTGTAAATAAAATGGCAAATAGTGAGCTGAGATGTTCCCCAGAAGTACAGAAGCTCAACTAGAAGCTGGATTTTTAAGGAGTGGAAGAAGATTCCTGTCAGGGAAAAGGAGAAAAACAATAGGAGGAAGATGGAATCCTAGTCTATTTGTTGAAAGTGAGTATGATTTTGGGTCACTTCTAGATGAGGAGAATCGTTAGAGGTAAGGTCTAGAACCTCATATCCTAAAAGAACTGTGAATACTGGTAGTACTAGTGCTGCGACAAGTGTACAAGGAATTCCACCTTCGTTAAATTGTCCATTGAACATCCCCTACACCAACTCATTGGCTCGGATAGATATTAGGTTACCTGCATTCAATGGAAATGGATTAAAAGATCTAGAGAAACATTGGTTCCTCTATGAAGTTGTTTAGAGGGTTTTCCAAGTTCAAAATGAGGACATAAGGAAAGCACATATGATTATGACTCTGCGGGGTCCCACGTTGGACTGGTTTACGAAGTTTTACATAATATCAGCAGGAGACCCACAAAAGACTCTTGATGAGAGCTAAATCACGATGATTTATGAGTTTATAAAACCTAAATATGAGTCGTAGTGTATCACTGAAATCAAGGAGATAAAACAGTTACCGACGGAGTCCGTATGGGATTTTGACCAGTGGTATAAAACTCTGATGGCCAAAGTAATTTTACAAATGTCTGATGTACAACAGAAAGAGTGGTTTATTTCTGCACTATTACCACACATCTGAGGGCCTTTGATGCAACATGATATTGTGTCACAGACAGAAGCGCTGGAAATAGCTATGAAGTTGGAAGCCTCGCCGATCAGAGATGGTGGAGCAGGGATGATGTGGATTCAATCGCATTTGGCTAACCTGATGGTACATATTTAGGATATCAAGAAGGGAAAATAAATCTAGGAGGATTTATGGTGTACAATATGTAGAACATATGGACACCACAAGGATATTTGTTCGACATACATGAACTATGTCTCGTCAGGTGCGCCTAATCCATTAAATACCCAAGGACTACCCTGGTGCAGAATATGCCAGACTAGAGGACATCGCCCTGAAGATTGTCTATACCTACATAATATTGTAAGTACCCCAACCAACGTTTATTGTAAATTTTGTAAGTTAGTAGGACATGGTGAGAAATATTGCAGAGCATATCATCTCTTGAAGGAGAAGATGGTAGACACCTACCTAATTAAGAATGATGAATAGATTCAGGCTGAACAGGAGCAAGTGCACTACCAACCTGTGCATTATCCCCAGTATCAACCTCAATACCCACATAATTAGTATCCACCTCAGTAAAAACACCCTCATATTAGTAGGGGTGGAAATTTCATAGGAAGAGGACAAAACTCAGGAGGATTTGGCAAAGGAAGAGGTTAAGTCATGTACTATAATTATGGGAATCAGGTCCATTATTCTGTAGATTTCCCTGATCCTACAAATACATGT
Organism: Pseudotsuga menziesii; assembly: GCA_001517045.1. Lineage (NCBI taxonomy): Eukaryota > Viridiplantae > Streptophyta > Pinopsida > Pinales > Pinaceae > Pseudotsuga > Pseudotsuga menziesii. Next base: position 267,992 of record LPNX011012881.1, read on the forward strand.
TCATATTGAAAAGCACATGATCATAATGTGGAACAATGTCCCCAGTTTATTGCAAAATGGAAAGCTCAAACCGTGGGAGTTCCTAACCCTGCACAGAATCCCAACCCAAATCCTAAACTGAATGTTCAAATGATTGTTGCTGAGCTGAGAGAACCAAGTGTGGTAGTCATAACACGAGGAGGTGCTGCGACTCGAGCGGATTAGAATATATGACATGGATAACTGTAGGTGCGACCTGCAGCACAAAATAAAGTACCATTTGATGTTAAAAAATAGAAGCAAGTATTTTTGGACGTGTGACCGTATTTTGTAGATACACAACAATTGTCACCCTCATGCAAAGTCAGGGATATTCCTAAATGATTTCAATAGCTATTCCGAATGCAGATTACAAACAAGGTTAGTAAGCTCAAGCCATTTCTTTCAAGTTGCTTAACACTAATCCATGATGAAGATGTCGTTGTAGAATTACAAGCACTTATAGAAGAAGCCCCATTAGAGTCGCAACCTAAAAGAAGAGTTAACCATGTTAGAAATAAATTCAAAACTGCCTGCGAGTTAAGAATGTCTGCGCCGATAGGAGATTACACCATGGATTATATTATCCTAGATATGGGGTTAGACGTCAATATTTGCATGCGACAAATTTTGGAAAGCATGAACAAGCCGCGCTTGGACTGGTCCCCTATCTAGTTGAGGCTTGTGAATCAGGCCAAGGTCCTACCGATTGGTAGGTTAAGTCAAGTTCCTTTTGACATTGTGGGGCTACGAACATTTGCAGATTTTGAAGTTATCGATATTGTCGAAGGTACAAACCCATATCCCGCACTTCTGGGGATAGATTAGGAAATAGACAATCAAACAATCATAAACTTTAAGAAAAGAATCCTCTCATTCAAATATGAAGAAATGAGGGTAGTCTCACCCATTGACCCACTTGAGGAACAAAGATATGTCGAACCAGTATATAGTAAAGGACAATGTGATTATCTGGACCATATTTATAATGTCACTTCCTTAAAACATGATTACATAAATCCTACAGTGGATGGGAACCTGAGATAGAGGAGTAATAGCTCATGCACATCAAATTCAGGAAAGGCATTGGAGAATTGGAAAAACAGACTGCATGAAGTATCTATGAGGAGATGCACGAGGATTACTAGGTCTTTGTGATGGGTGGAGACTCAGTAGAGTGATTTACCCACATATGAGGGATTACCTAATCTTGCGAATTTTCTAAGTGAGTTTGAAGGAATGGTAACAGAACCATAGCGCTTGTCCACATTAGAATTTGTGCTGAAAGCTACACTCGCTATATGGTGGGGTATGCATAAGAAATCTATATATGAATGGCCACAATGCAAAATATTGCTGGAAGTCAGATTCAACGAAGAAATCATAGTTTTGATTCAGAAGTACATAGGGTTATCAAACACTGTGGAACACCTAAATTAGTGTCGCACGACATTTGCAAAATACCCGCGACGAGAATGGGTCCATCATTTCATACACACATTGGAAATGACTCCCAAGAGTTGGTACACATCCATGGATTTACGAAAAAGAACTCAAGATTGGGGGGAGGTAGTTAAGCAATTCACGCACACCTTTGAATTTTCTTATGAGCAACCGACAGTTGATAATACGCTTCAAATGATAAAAGAGAAAATATTTGTTGAAATCCCTGTCGAAGTAGCGAATTCCCATCAGTGCAGCGCGACAATCCAACAATGGATGGCTTGTTACAATCTGACTGAAGAACCAGATGATGATCCTACCAAATTTAACTTACCAAATTCGGAGGGTATGCGCGAGGTAGAAGGAAGTGGTATTTCTAGCAAAAGTTCCTCAATCCACTCAAAATTAAGAAAGTCAACATTAGTTCTCCGGAAAACCCAAAGTTTGCCAATATTGGAGATTATTGGGATGGGGAAATAGTAGCAAAAATCATGGATTTGCTGCATGAATTTCAGGATCTGTTCCCTACGAACTTCTCAGAGATGAAGGGAATAGTAGGAGATGAAAATACCACTAAAACCATATGCAAAAACGGTTAAACAATGACCATATAGGTTGAATCTGAGGTATAAGGAAAAGGTGAAAGATGAGTTAGAACGAATGTTAGATGCATGAATCATTGAAACAGTTGAAGAATCAAAATGGATCAATCCTATAGTAATTCAGGATAAGAAGACAACAGGTGAAGTCAGGATCTATGTTGACCTGAGAAAACTGAATGATGCATGCTTGCACGATCCATTCCCAACATCATTCACAGATGAAGTACTACTTGAAAGTGCCAGAGTATAGGAGATGTATTCATTTACTGATAGATTTTTTGTTTATCACCAAGTCAGAATAAAAAAGGAGGATCGACACAAAATGACCTTCGTGACAGAATGGGGCTGCTATCAGTATACGGTAATTCCCTTTGGACTCAAGAATGAACCTGCTATTTTTTCTAGAATAGTAGTTTTTGCTTTTAAAGATTTTATACATAAATTTCTTGAAGTCTACTTTGATTATTGGACTGTGTTGGTCTAGTAAGAGACCATATTGAAAGTCTGTGCATGATGTTAGAGCGTTGTTGCCAGTATAGTCAAATTTAGTCATCTTATCCAACATTAGTTAAATTAAGTCAACATTACTAAACTTTATGATTAGTCAACATGCATCATCTCTTAGTAAACATAAGGTAACATTGCTCACAATAAATAAGTTGACATTAGCCAATATCACAATATGACACAGCCCTCTTTTATTTCTTAAAACGTCAAAATGTAACATAACCTTATTTGTTTTTTATCGAGCATAAGATTGTGACATAATATTATAATGTTACAATATCACTTAACTTCATAAAACATAATAAAACATAGATTAGCATAACTAAAACTAATCAAGACTAATATTATTTAATAATAATAATTAGTACTATAGTTATAATTATTCAAAATGTAACATACCATTATTCAACACTCTTCAATATTAGTAAACATAGTCAACATTCTAGAAACTATAGTCATGTTAATCAATATTGGTTATTATTAGCCATGTTTAATCAACAATAGTCAACATTAATTAGCATTATTTACTAAGAAAATAATACTTATCATAAATCAACATTTTTCACATGAGAAGGCGACAAAATATGACTTTATATGTGAAATGTTGATATGTTACATAACCTTCTTTATTCTTTATTGAAAATTGCAATCCAATGTAACCCTCTTTGATTCCTTATCTAATGTTATGATGTGACATAACCCTTTACTATTCCTTATTAAACATTATAGTACAACATAACCCTCTTTTACTTTTTGTGAAATGTCCCACTATTAAATAAACTTGTATAATTATTAAGTCTAAGTTGTTGTTGTTTTTTTCCCTTAAAATAATGAATTTTCAAGTCTATTCCTTTAACATAGTTAATAAAATATAAAATATATTTAACATAATCATTCATGGATATAAACTCCTTTTATAAATTAGAGTGATTGTAGTAAATATAGTTAAATTCTTAAATAGTTAATCTAAATAAAAAAACTTAACATAATGAACATAAGTAATATATTCATAATTGATATAGAAAAAAATTAAAGTAATTTAACTCTGGTAAAAGTCAATATAGACAAAATCATAAAGCGTAGTGTTCAGTATCAATATATGGACTAGTCTAAATGTTATATAATTTGTCCTTTTCTAGTTATCATTACTAACATTTGGTTATACAATCTTTGATTAAATTACAATTTTTCATTGCTTGAATTGTGGTTTTTAATGCATAAATGAATTAGTCCCCTTAAATACCCTTATTGCACTTATGTTGTTCAATCTTAACAACTAATGACTCTTTTTTGTCATATTTTTTGTTTGAAAAATATGACCATAAAAAGTTCAAATTATAACATGTTTAGACTACTTCTAAACATGCAAATGATGACGATGATGAGGATGAGGATGACGGTGAGGATGATGATGATGTTGATGTTGATGATGATGATGTTGATGATGATGTTGATGATGATGATGACGATGACGATGACGATGAAGACGACGATGACGACGACGATGATGAAGATGGTGATCACCATGTTGATCTCATATGAAATGATGAAGATGATGATGACGATGATGATGATGTTGATGAAGATGACGACGACGACGATGATGATGATGATGTTAGTGATGATGTTGATGATGATGATGATGTTTGAGTCTAAAAACCCTCCCACACTATCAATGCATGTGTCTAGTCTAACCATGCCAAATTTCACACCAAGCCAACGCATATATAAAAAATTTCATCATTGGCCCCACGTAGCACATTAATTAATCTATAGGTATGGTTTTTGTTGCTCGATTTTTTTAGTGATAGTAATGTTTGACGATGACGATGAAGTTGACAATGACGATGATGATGATGATGATGATGATGACGATGATGACAACGACGATGATGATAATGATGATGATGATGTTGATGATGATGTTGATGATGATGATGATGTTGATGTTGATGATGACGATGACGATGATGACAATGATGATGATGCTGATGAAGATGGTTATCACCATGTTGATCTCATATGAAATGATGATGATGATGATGACGACAATGATGATGATGTTGATGACGATGACGATGACGATGACGATGATGATAATGATGATGTTGATGATGATGATGATGATGATGGCGATGATGGTGTTTGAGTCTGGACACCCTCCCACACCGTCAACACATGTGTCTAGTCTAACCATGCCAAATTTCACACCAAGCCGACACATATATACAAATGACGATGAAGTTGACGATGATGATGATGATGACGATGACAACAACGAAGATGATGATGATGTTGATGATGACGATGACGATGATGTTGCTGCTGCTGCTGATGATGATGAATATGGTGATCACCATGTTGATATCATATGAAATAATGAAGATGATGATGACGATGATGATGATGATGATGATGATGATGATGTTGTTAACGATGATGACGACGATGATGATGATGTTGATGATGATGTTGTTGTTGATGATGATGATGATGTTTGAGCCTAGAAACCCTCCCACATCGTCAATGCATGTGTCTAGTCTAACCATGCCAAATTTCACACCAAGTCGACACATATATAAAAAATTTCATCATTGGCCCCACGTAGCGCATTAATTAATCTATAGGTATGGTTTTTGTTGCTCGAATTGTTAGTGACAGTCATGTTTTACGATGAAGATGACAATGAAGTTGACAACGATGATGATGATGATGACGATGATGATGATGATGACGACGATAATTATGATGATGTTGTTGTTTTTGTTGATGATGATGATGATGTTTGAGTCTAGAAACCCTCCCACACTGTGAATGCATGTGTCTAGTCTAACCATGCCAAATTTCACACAAATATGACACATATATACAAATTTTCAGCGTTGGCCCCACGTAGCACATTAATTAATATATAGGTATGATTTTTGTTGCTCGAATTGTTAGTGACACCCATGTTTGATGATGATGATGATGACAACGATGATGATGATGACGATGATGATGATGATGACGATGACGACGACGACGATGATGTTGATGATGTTGACAATGATTATGTTGTTGTTTTTGTTGTTGATGATGATGATGATGATGATGTTTGAGTCTGGAAACCCTCCAACACCATCAATGCATGTGTCTAGTCTAACCATGCCAAATTTCACACCAAACCAACACATATATAAAAAATTTCATCGTTGTCCCCACATAGAAAATTAATTAATCTATAAGTATTGTTTTTGTTGCTCGAATGGTTAGTGACAATCATGTTTGACGATGAAGATGACAATGAATTTCATGATTATGATGATGATGATGATGATTGAGTTTGGAAACCCTCCCACACTATTAATGCATGTATTTAGTCCAACCATGCCAAATTTCACACCAAGCCGACACATATATACAAATTTTCATCATTGGCCCCACATAGCATGATGAAGTTGACGATGATTATGATGATTATGAAGTTGATGATGATTATGATGATTATGAAGTTGACGATGATTATGATGATGTTAGTTATGATGAGGATGACGATGATGATGATGAATATGACGACAACGACAATGATGATGAAGAAGATGGTGGACTTAAGTATTGAAAAAGAAAATGCCAAACAATATTAGCTGCAAAGACATTGAACGTCAAATTAAAATTGATAAGATTTAACTTACTAGTAGGTGGAAGCACATTGTTCACAAAAATAAATATTTCTTTCTCTGCCCCTACATTTATTATCTTGTGTATCATACGTACAAACTATCCCACTGTAAAATCTGTTGTAATCATATATCTGCAAATCCAAAATGATCATGATCTATTCAACTACAATCAAAATGAATTATAGATTTGTATCTTCAATTTAATGAAATTAATTTCTTTTGCAAATCAAATTATATAATAATAGTCAAATATTTAAATATTCAACATATCAAAAAGTAACTTATTTACAATATAACAAGACTTGGATCTTATAGGTACGATATTTGGATACTTGTCACAGATTATTTTAGCCTCGTATTTTCTCCTATCTGTAATATGATCTCACTAATGTTAGTTACTCTTTTTAAAACAAATAATATAAAATAATAATTCTAATAAAATTATTGAATTTTTAGTACCAATAAAATTCAATATTTATATCGCAAGATTCAATCAAAATATATAGAGTAGAGAAATTACTGCATACCTCGTACACTTCAATAGACTTCATCATCTTCTTCATCCAAGTCATCATCCAAGCCATGATCCATATCATCAGATCCAGAGTCAACATTGTAAGGATTAACCATATCATCATTGTCATCTAAGTAAGTTACGATCATCATGTCATCGTCGATATCATCTTCATGGGCATTGTCTGCTACATCATCTGATTCAAATAATTCTTTGACATCTTCTTCTAGATCATCATGATCATCTAACTCATGTTGATCATGATATTCATCATCGTCTTCTTCTTCCAAACCCTCTTCATTACCTTCTTCTAGGTTATACTTTACCAGACTTTCCTCTGGATCGTGTCTCACAACAAATGACCAACCCGCTTTACCTGGAACCTTAGAGTAAAATACCTGTTCACATTGTCTTGGAAGAACGTAGGGCTCCATTCCTGGCTCAAAAAAACTTGTATTTACCATGATAAATCCATTATCATGTTCAATAATAGTTCTATCGGGATCACGTTGATTTAATCATAACCTGTACCATTTAACAATGAACAAAACTAACTTGAAGGATTTAAAGTCACAAGAATATCTTCCAGATACCTATAGTATCAATTTTCTGAGAGTTCTGGATGTCTGTCACTTCTAGATGAAACATTGGTCACCTCAAAGACTACAAATATCACACAATCTAATGTTTTCTTTGTTTCATCCAAATTTTTGATGTGATATCTACAACCATTTCACACCATAGCCTTATGGTGTTTTACCTACAACAAACCATATACGAAAATATTACATAATGATTCAATATTTATGATTAAGTGCATGTTTATGCATCCATAGAGGAAAAAAAACAATGTCTGTACATCAATATGTAATTTGCAAAAAAATGAATTAGAGTGTTTGATTAATATGTTTTCCTGTTTATCTTTTAAACCATATGCTAAATCGATTTCCCTTTGTGTAAGATTGGTATCTCCATTGCGATGTGCTACTTTAACCAATGAAGCCACACCTTTCCATGATATTCCATGACCCGATTGTTCGCATCATTCAATCCATACCTTCATCCAGACAATATTGTTTGCGATGTATAAATGAATTGCATCCCACTCTCAACCAACTGCTTGATGATAATAAAAATTAAAATTCAAGACAGATGTAAATTATGTTAACAAAGTATACGCTCTTAATTGATGCAATAGATTGGATATGCAAATAGAATATGTATGATATATATACATAAAAGTAAACAGTCAAATGTATTATATTAATTAACATCCACTAGCTAATAATTACCTTTCACCTTCCTCTATCTATCTTTCCCCTTTAGGTACTCCCCTTCAAAATGGTTATTGGAGTCCGGATCACAAATGCGATTTAAATTGAGTTTTGACACTAAATTAGGAAGATATTCACTAACATACAACATGTTTTGGTATACCATATATCCCTCCATCATAGAACCCTCAACATGTTCTCGTTGTCTAACTAATTATCTACATGGACCTTGAATGCACAGGTCCACACAATTCAATATCCTCAACTTGGTGTATGAGGTAGTGTTCCTGTGCATTGAAAAATGCCAAAGGTAGATGATTTTGCATTTCACACATGAGACAAGGAATTTCTCTCATCCAATACTTTTATATTCTTTATGGATTTCTTTAGATGACAACCATTTAAAAGTGATGCAAACCAATAACAATATTTAACAAAAAAACATTAAATTACATAACATGAATTAGTGCACAAAAAACAAATATAAATTATATGATGAATTAAAGAAACACTAAGTACATGAAAATAATCTCCAGCTACCTCATGTATTTCCCAAGATTATATATAACTTGTTTTACATTGTTGTCGAAGTTGTTCAGGAGAGATAGAGGTAGAACATACTGTAGCAATATACAAACCACATCATTTTTTAAACAAAGAGTAGACAAACAAAATAACAACAATATGCACTAGAATGAAAAAAACAATAATTATATGGATATAAACATAATACTAATTGATGTACAGACTAGAAGCATATGACTCACTAGCTGCAACCAAAAATTGGCAATCTCCTATGGATGGGTCTACAGTTGTTATCATTCCAAGACCATCAAAATTGCAGCTATCATCTGATTGATTGTGGAGTTGATAGTAGATGTTAAAAGCATACGAGATACTTTTTGGTGACCCAATATGATTGCAAGAACCTCCAGCAAAGAGGGTTGTACAATCTGAAGTTGAGCAGACCTATTGTACATGCCTTGATACATTAGTAAGATCATGATTATCATTTGCAACACACCACCTTGAAGAGAGGTATTGAACATTTTTTGCATTCACCAGACCCTTTGATCCTTTCCCTATGTCAATATCATATTTAACCTGACCGTCAAATGTAAATATGCCCCAATGTCTTTCAAAATTTCCATGCAGAATGCTTTTTTTGTCCTCATCTAGCAGACTAAAAATATATGTTTCTACTGGGGGGTTTCCAGGCCTAAGTGTGGTGCCATTGTTGCTTATAACATGGTTTACCAGTCCTTGAATGAATCTTTTTGCATTGCTGATAGTTGCATTGAATCCCCCATCTGTTGGCCATCCAACCTATCCAACAACAATTGGCATCTGCCCAAAGCCAATTTTTTTCAAGGCTGATTCAAGTGTATCCAGGTTTCCATCAAAGTAATTGTAGTAAACATTCTTCCCATCAACCATTTGATGAGCCTTATTATCAATAAAGGCATAATCAACTGAATAATTTTTATTTTGATAAAGATTTAAAAAGGGAGAAATATTGAACACAAAGGGAGATCCATTTTTGTTTAAAAATGAAACAAGTTGTTGCGTAGTTTTATTCACATTAGGTCTGAAGGTTCCATTTGATGGCATCTTAGAGTGATAGACATCAGCGTTGTAGGGAACCACAACTTTTATCTGTCTAGCAAGGTTTTCCTTTCCCAATGACTCTTGTATGTTGAGCACTGTGGGGAGTACAAATGCCTGAAAACGTCCATTGTAACTCATGAGAAATAGTTCGTTTCCAACAGCAACATACCTGTAAGCATGCATCAAAGAACTATAATACATGGATATGATGAATGGGAGCATTTAATAGATCAGGAATAATATCCCTCGGAATGATTTATAATATCCCTCAGAATGACATGGAAAACTAAAATCTATTGGATTATCTGGATTCAGAGCAAGCTGATGCAAATTGACCTTAGAGATATTTCTTTTTTTTGTATAATTTCCTTCTTTGTTTCTACAAGATCTGCACATTGAATCTATTGGTTTGGATTATCCGTGATTCAGAGCAAGCTTATGCAAATTGACCTTAGAGATATTTTCTTTTTTTGTATAATTTCCTTCTTTGTTTCTACAAGAAGGAAACAAAGAAGGATTCATAAAAGGCAGGAAAATTCTTGATAATGTTATTCTTGTCCAAGAGGCTATTCACTCCAGCGTGAATTGAAAAGAGAGAGGCATGGTAGTAAAGCTAGACCTTGCAAATGCTTTTGACAGGGTAAGATATGACTATCTCTTCATGGTGATGGAGAAATTTGGGTTTTCCTTAGATTTCATTGACTGGGTTAAACGCTGCATCTGTGCACCCTGGATAGCTCCTCTGGTAAATGGGAGATCTACAAATTTTTTCCAGGCCTCAAGAGGGCTGCGACAGGGCTGCCCTCTGTCTCCGCTCCTCTATGCCATTCAGGCCTCCGTCCTCAGCTTTCAACTAAACAACTATCAGCAAGTCCAGTCCCTTCCTGGTCTTCGTATGGCTCATAATGTCAAAGACATTAATCATGCCCAGTTTGCAGATGATACGCTGCTCTTGGGAGGTGTTGGTATCCACTCTGCAAGGAGCTTCAAGAACGAGCTTGAAACCTATATCCAGATCTCGGGAAGCAAAATCAATCTGCAAAAAAGAAAAATCTACTACTGGAACTGCTCTATTGCAGAAATGGGAAGCGCCTCTAGATTGCTTGAAATGGAAGGCTCTCAAAGCTAGGACTCATTCACTTATCTTGGGGTTCCGATCTTCAAATCTGCCATCAAACCAGCGAACTGGAATCCCATCATTGACAAGTTCAAAGCAAAGATTCGGAACTGGGGGGCTGGTTGTCTCACGCTGGCAGGAAAAATGGTACTGCTGAAATCGGTTCTTACCAGCATCCCAATCTACCAAACTTCCATTCTTCTGGCTCCCGCCTCTGTCATCAATAAGATTGAAAGCATTCTCAAAAAATTTCTGTGGGAAGGTGGAAAAGGAAATCTGAAAAAAATTCATCTTGTCAGTTGGGAAAAAATTAAAAAACCCTACAGTGAAGGAGGCCTCCAAATCAGAAGTGTTCAAGCCCAGAACTTGGCTATGGGAACAAAGCTCCTCTGGCAATTAATCTCTGGGAGGTCTAGCTGGAGAAAAAAGGTCCTGTGGAAAAAATACTTCCCCGGCCAGACGCTCCGCTGTTTAGATATTAATCCCCCTCCCATCAAAGGCTCCCCTATTCATAAACTGTGTATCAAAGCCTTGGATCACTTCAGATCAAAGTTGTATTGGGTTCCTGGAAACGGGAAAAAAATCAATGTATGGGAAGACTCAATCCTGGGAGATGAGCCTTTGGGGAAAAATATAGAAGTGCAGAATATAAAACACTGGCTCAAAGATCAGCATGTTTTCACCCTGTGGGATCTCTCTGCCTGGGACTCCGACAATTGCTGGATTGATTGGAAGTTAAGTGGGCATCCTCCCTGGCTTGAAGAAGAAGCAAAGAATCTGGTCCATCTGGTGCAAGGCAAAGCTCCTCTCAATCAAACTGTGTGTGATAAAAGAGGTTGGGGGACAAAGTCTGGTGCTTACACCACGGTTGAAGGTTATCGATCTTTGCTATCTGTTCCTTATGTAGCTCCAAATCCTATCCATTGGAAGTTTGTTTGGTATATTCAGTCCATCCCGAAAGTGGATCTCTTTTGCTGGAATGTTGCGCACAAAAGTATTCTCACTGCTGAAAACCTCAGGAAGAGAGGTCTGGAAGGCCCCTCAATCTACTCTCTGTGTAAAAATAACGAAGAAAACCTTGATCATCTTCTGATTACCTGCCCTTTCTCAAGAGAAGTTTGGAGAGAATCCCTCTCCCTGAATCACTCTAATTTTTCTATGCCTGACTTAACAGCAGATATCTTCTCCAACTGGGCTGAGTCCTCTCCCTTTCTCCTCTCCAAAAAGGCTCTTCTCAAAGCGGCCTGGATGTTAATTCCAAAGTTCATCATCTGGAAACTATGGCTTGAAAGGAACAACCGTCTCTTCAGAAATGTGGAGAACCCCCCATCAAAGGTTGCCCTCAAAGCAATAATTTTCCTTGGAGAGGCTCTGGATCATAAGCTGGGCCTTAGCAATGCTCATCCTCTGGAGGATTTGGAATCTATTTGGCTTTCAGCCCTCACTTCTAACTCTCAAATTTCTCCCCTGGCCAGGCAGCCAAAGTTGCTGATTGGGAAATCCGCCTGGAAGAAGCTGAGTTTATTAAATGGAAGTGCTCGTTGGAAGATCATTGTCTATTTTTTGATGGTGCCTCTAAAGGAAATCCAGGCCCTTTGAGTGGGGGAGGAGTGATCCTCTCCCCCTCTGGCTCCATCAGATCCTCCTATGCCTGGGGATTGGGGGTGGAGTCGAACAACATTGTTGAATATTACGCCCTGTGGCAGGGTCTCAGGAAAGCTATTAGGCTCAGCATCCGAAAGATCTATGTTTTTGGTGACTCCGGAATAACTGTGCAGGCCATTTGCTCAAAATCTCGGCCTGCTAGCCTCCCCCTGAAGCGCATATACCAGAAAATCCTGATCCTTGCTGGTAAATTCCATTCTATAAGTTTTTTTCATATATTACGGCATCTTAACAGCTCTGTCGACCTCGAGGCTAATCATGCCACGACTCTGAGCAGAGGATATATAATAGAAAATGGAACTGAAACCTTCTGCAGCATCCTGTGACCAGGGCAGGTCTGTCCTCGACCTCTGCGTTGGATTTTCTTTAATTTTGGCCTGTCACTTGCCTCTCTCGACCTTCAGAATCCCATGTTCTCTCCTGTCCTCCTCGGTTTTGTGGCTCCTCCTTTATCTGGTATTTATTATTATTAAAGAATTGCTGACCGACTTGGAAAGAAAGAATCTCGATCCTCTCAAAGAGAAGGTCTTCTCCCTCCGTGCTTTGAAGGGGATAGTCTCCAATATCAATGAGCTGGTCGTTAAAAGAATTTGTCTCTTACTCAAAGGTAACCGAGAAGTTCAAAGAAGTAGCCTTCCTCTTCTCAATGATGCTCAGACGCCTATGGAGATTTCTCCCATGGAATTCCTGCCATGGAGATCGCTGTCATGGAAATTCCCTCCAAGCTGGACTTCAATCTGCTCTTGGACTGCCAATCAAGCTCTTCATTGTGGTTGCAGGTCCTTTCCTGCCTTCTTTGTAATGTTATGGATCCACTATATGTTTTTGGTGTTTTCCATTGGCATTATTGTCCTCTACGTTCCATATTGAATTTGCAAGCAGGCCATTGCTCCTATCAGGCTGGCTGGAAATTTGTTTGCTTTGGTTCTGTTTTCTGGTCTCTGCCAATCATGTCAGGAATGTTACCAGTGTAATTCAGCATCCGGAAGTTGTTTTCCCGGCTCTTTAATATTCTAACCATCAGTTATTGTAAATAAAAATAAAAATAAAGCAATATACATAATGTAAATACGATGGTTGTACATAATCTAAGGACGGTGGTTATTGCAAGCTAAGCTTAAGTAGAACAATGGTATTAAAATTTATGATTTTGTCATTCTTACATTTTGTTAATTTCATAATTGTCAGTAAGGAAATTAGCCATTTCAAAACCTAAAACATTCGAGGATAGAAGACAAAGTATAGTAACCGATTTTTTATAACTTTGAATTTTAATTTTTATTAATTTTTAGTGCAGGCGGCGAAAAAGATGGCAGCGGGGCCGTGGTGCAGGGGATGGTGGCGAGGCCATGGTGCAAGCGGTGGAAATTGTGGCGAGGAGGTGGTGCATGTCAATTTTTTTCTAAAACCAAGAAGGCCGCCATCGGTCCGGCAATAACACCCAAACGTATTTTTTTTTAAATAAATAAAATAAATTGATGTTCAATGTATAACTTAGGAGATTTGTGATAAATTTTTGGTAAAAAAAACTAGTGAGTTGACCACATATCGATTATAATTGTACACTGCCTCTCCGCAGGTACAATAAAGGAAAGTTAGAAACAATACGGAAATAAAAACTAACCAAGCTACGTGCATGTGAAACAAGAGATTTTGGTTCCAATCCCCAATGGAATTACCAGTTGTGTTAGATTTAAATTAACTACATGAATGCATACCTCTACGAGTAGGTTGGAAATCTTCCCAACAAAATATTAGATAGAAAACACTAGTGTTCCTTTCCTAATGCTTTTTATTATGACTTGAAATGCTAAGACAAAGGAGTAAAATAAGAGATCAAGGCTACACGAGTGTACGGCCTTTGGGATCTTTACTCATGGCATGTGCATTATGTGTAAATTTTAATTTTTAAGTCCATTTTAAAGGCACATTTGAGTTGCTCACTAGAAAGATGTGCAATGCACAGTTGCATAATTTGAGGCCATGTACATAGGCTAAAGAGATCCATATTTATCTTAAGAGTCTTTAATGTGTTGAATTAAATGTGTAAACATGTATAACCTTATAATATATGGTTAGGAGGACCAAATGTTAGAATTTTGAGTTACTTTGAAATTGTTTACACCATCTTTAGGGGTGCTCCATAATATTTTGGGTACATGGTGTATTACTAGCCCTTGGATGATTGAGATGGATTGTAGCATGATAGATGGTCCTTAATGAATATGCACAGTTGATATAGCTTGCTAAGTGGATGCTTAACCTCAACATGGTGTTGGCTTGAATTTATTCCCTTAGGCATTGGAGATATTCGAGAAATTCAATGGAATATATTCATTGAGACCTCCCACTTAGTAGGAGAGCAACCTTCCAAGAATGTAGAGGATTTTTCATCGTAGAGGAGGGCTTCAAGCCCTAGTTGGTATGTGGCGACTTCATTTCCTATTCATCTAATTCGAAATGGATCGAGAAAACCTAGGGATTCAATAATGTTTTTGCAAGGGGTATCTACCCAAGTAGAGTAGTTTGGAGGAAAATGGATTCCATGCAGAATTTTCATGGAGTGGTTTCCTTTCTTAGTTGCATCACCTCGCATTCATTATTGTGCACAACATCTCCGTTAGAGCATGACACTTTCACTATTGAGTGGATGTCTCACTTGTGTGGACTACAAGGACTCATCTAGGTTTCTTGTGTAAGTTTTAAACCTATGAAGAGAAGCAATGCATGCATATTCTTAAGCAAATTAGAGATTATATAACAATTCCATATACTTAATATACAAATATTTACCCCGAAAATCCTTAAAGGAAAAAAACAACAAAACTTAGAGTTGCGCCTATATTTTCTCATTATGTTTCTTAACCATTCACAAGGTACAATATTTAGATATTCCACAACATCCAAAACCCTACTATGTTAACCCAAAGTAGATATAGACCCCAATTATATATTCTTAGAAAAATCTCCACACCAACATGCAAAGAATATAAAACATACCCAACATTCTCTCACTCGTTGTTTTCTTTGCATAGTAATGGGCCATGTACTTATAGGGTCAAAAGTCCATGGTGTCAATTCCCATAGATTCCCTACATCAAGAGAAATTCTTGGTACTAAAAAACTTCATCAATGAGTCTGCAACATTCTTCAAGATGTCAACCTTTTCCAGCAACGCCTTCTTGTCTTCAATCATATCTCTCACAAAGTGATATTTCACATCAATATGTTTCAATTTAGCATTATAAGAAAGGTTCTTTGATAGAAATATTTCACTTTGGTTGTCACAATCTAACCTTATAAATTTATGTACAAACCCAATACCTAAACACAGCCTTTGCAACCATACAACTTATTTACTTGCATGGGTGGTTGTCATGTATTCAGCCTCTATAGTTGTGAGTGCAACTACAATCTGTCTCTTACTCCTCTAATTGATAGCCCAGTCTACATTAATAAATCCATGTGCATCTATTACTATGTCTAGTCTAGGTCTTCCTTGATAGTAGATTGCATAATCTGTGGTGCCATGCAAATATCTAAAGACCCTCTTTACATTTTTTTAGTGCTCCTTCTTTGGTTTTAACATATATCTACTCAAAACACCCACTGCATGAGCAATGTTCGGTCTGGTACATACCATTGCAAACATCAAACTACCAACCACACTAGTATAGCAAACTTGTGACATGTATTCTTCCTCTTCCCATGTCTTGGGACACTAATCTACGGAAAGTTTACACCTACAAGAATAAGGACCTTGACTTGTATGCTAAACCTTTGTAGTGTCATCTCAACACATTTTCTCTTATTCAACTAGATCTTCTTGTTTGCATGATCTCTTTTAATTTCCATTCCCAGTATCAAGTTTGCAGCACCAAGATTCTTCATGTCAAAATTGGAGGATAGTTTTGATTTCACCTTCGTTATGAAATTCATATCATTTCCAATCAACAATATGTCATCAACATATAGTACTATATTAATTAAGTGATCACCAACTTTCTTGTAATATACACCGTGACCATACTTTCTTCTCACAAACCCTAATCCAAGGATGTATGTGTTGAACTTTTGGATCATAAAGGGATTTATTTAGCTTATAGACAAGTTATTTCCTTCTCTTTACTATAAACCCTTCCAATTGTTTCATGTAGATTTCTTCTTCAAGGTCCTCAGGTAGGAATGTTGTCTTCACATCCATCTTCTCAACTTGAAGATAAAAAGTAGCAACAATAGAAAGGAATCCGATAGAAGTTAATTTAGAAACTGGAGAAAACATTTCACCAATTTCAATTCCCTCTACTTGGTATTATCCTTTTCTACTAAGCAGGATGTGTACTTCTCCACTTTACCTTCTGCATTCAACTTCTTCTTAAACAACCATTTGCTACAAATTGTTTTTATTCTAGTTGGTACAACCTCTTTTTATTTCAGTTGGTAACTCAACAAGATCCCAAGCTTGATTTTTATCCAAGGAATCCATTTCTTCAACCATGGCCTTCTTCCAGATATCACTATCCTTTAAATCAAATATTCCTTCACATTTCTATAATCATTTCCAATACTAGATAAAGAAAAATAAGATCAAAATTTAGGAGGGGGATACCCTTTTTGTTTCCTTGTTTCTCGATACGATCTCCTCAAAACTAGGATATGAGATTCTTCTTCTTCTTATTCAACTTCTTATGTTGCGTCAAATTCTTTATCCTCTAACTCAAACTCTATTTTATCTAGTTCATTTTCCATAGGAGTGACTTCATGTTTGGGAACATCTTTAACCTCTCTAAACATAACATATCGACTGTAAATATTCTTCTTAGTTACAGGGTTCTATATTTTAAAACCTTTCACACCATCTTTATAACCAATTGATCTGAAATGGATCAATATATAATGTGTAATCTATTCTAGTGCTTACTAGGAAGAGAGATTGGATAAATTGGAGTTCTAAGATCCATTGTGATGAATTGTTCTAATGGAATGTCCATAGCAATTTATAGATCACAAATAAAGATTTTTTTTTCATCTTTATTATCCAGCTTACTTATTTTTTCCTTTAGAACATGTACATAATCTACACAAACAAAATCCTTCAAATATTTAATGGAAGGTTTCTACCATTCCATACCCCATGCATATTTTTTTCAACCAATGTTGATGTGGGTAATTGATTTACCAAGTAACATGCAACATCCACTACCTTTGCAATAATTCTTCTCCTATCTCGGCAACATTGAGCAAGGCTCCTTTCCTTTTCCATCAATGTCCTCTTCATTCTTTTTGCAACTCCGTTATGTTGAGGTGTGTATGGAGTGATATTCTACCTTTTTATTCCACATTTCTTACATGATTCCTTGAATCCATTTTTGTGGAACTCGCCACCATTATTTGTATTCAACGCCTTTATTTTATTTTCTTCCTAATTCTCTACGAGAGCCTTATATTCTTAAAATTTAGAAAAAAATTCATATTTCTTCTGAAGGAAATAATTTTATATATTCCTTTAGAAATAATCTATAAATGAAACATAATACACATATCTACCTAATGATGTAACATGCACATTAGTCCAAAACACATCACTATGTATTAACTCTGAAATTCCCTTTGATCTTGTAGCACCATATACAATCCTACGCAATTTTGTTTTCCATATATGCAATGTTCACAAAAAATGAATCTAGTGTGCATTCAAAAATACCTTCAACCATAGGTTTACCTTGTAATGCTTGAAGACCCTTCTCCCCAATATGCCCCAATATTTGATGCAATGGCATTATTGTCTTTCCTCCAAATATAGTAGGGGTTGTGTCTTCTTTATCTCTTCCCTCAGGCACAACAGAAATGCTACATCCATCATTGATTTTCCTTCCAAATAGTGTGTACAAAGTACCATTTTGAGCTCCCCTCATCAAGACCATTTATCCTCAAACCATTTTGAATGTATATTTTGCAAACACGAACTATACAACTGCATCACCCATATTTCCAATGGATACAAAGTTTCTTTCTAGATTTCGAATGTGTAGTACTCTAGGGAGAATTATAATCGTTCAATCCATGAGAAAGAACTTAAATATTCCATGTCCAATGCTATTGGTTGTTGAATCATCTCCTTAGAACACATTTCCTCCATGGTACTTTTCATATTCACAAAACCACTTCCTATGAGGAATCATATGAAAATACGCACCTGAGTCAATCATCCATACAACGGGATCTAAATAGGTACATGTAGAGGCTAGGTACACATCTCCTCTTTATGAGGAGGTATTAACCTATGTGAAAGTTGTATAATCAAATTCCTTTGCTTTTTCAACATTTTTAAATCTACAATCCTTCCTATTTGCCCAAATTTACCACATTTCTAGCATTTCCTCAAGTATTTTCTTGGATATTTAGATATAATCTTAGATTTAGACCCCCCGCTTTAATGCTTATTTGTATTTCTCTCCTAGGGACGACCTCTTACAAATAAGGGATCCATGTTATGACTACCCATGGTTTTCCTCCTCATTTCTTCTGATAGTAGGGATCTTAATATTTCATCAAACTTTAAGGTGGGTTGATTAGCACTACATATTGCTACAATCAAGTTATCTCGGGAATCTAGAAAACAACATAATAATGTAATGCATTTATCTTCTTCTGTCATTGTAATACAAATAGAGGTGATTTGACTTATCAAAGTATTGTATACATTTAGATGATATCTCATTGTGTCATTATCGTCCATCCTTAGGTGATACAGATTCTTTAGCAAAAACAACTTGTTTACTAAGGACTTTGATTGATACTGACTCCCTAGTATATTCTGTAGCTTTAATTCGTTGTCTTCTCCAAGCGCATTCAACAACACACAATCTGATAGGAAAAGCCGGATTGTACTCATTTCCCTTCTTTCCAATTTCTCCCAATATTATTTCATCAATCCAATGGGTTGTGTACCCGGTTCCACAACAATTCATTATTCTTGATCTACAAGAACATATTCCATTTTGATCTTCCATAGCTCAAAGTTTCACCATTAAATCTCTCAATCTTGGTACTTGAACTGCTTTCCATTCTCTTTCAATGCATGAATCATTGTTGTGAAGCTTCCACTAGACCCAGGTTTATCACAAGCCCAATATCTATCAATAATGTCGAACCTTTAGTAGCAAAGGAATCCTCCTAAATCTAATAATCGAGCGTTGGTACCACATGTAAGTTTAAACCTGTGAAGATAAGTAATGCATACAGATACTTAAGAAAAATGAAGATTACTCGATGGCATACACACAATATATAGAGATCTACCCTTGAAACTTTTATAAGGAAAAAATAGAAAATCTCGGAGCCACACCTCTAGCTTTCTCATTGTGTTTCTTAACCGTTCACAATACAATATTTAGGTATTCCCCTACATCTAAAACCCTAATTCATTAACCTAGATTAGATATAGACCAAAATCCTCTAATCGATATTAAATTAAATATTTTTAGAAAAAACCAAAAAATAGCCCAAGACTTTTGCTCTCCCCTTTGGCTCGTAATGGAAAAAAGCTATCAGCCATTTTCGTTGTTGGATTCGCAAAGTAGGGGGAGGGATCCAATCCCCACACCCACATGCAAAGAATATAACACATACCCAACATATTGTAAGGGATTAGACCCACAAAATATTGTTGGCCTCACTTATATCTCACATAAATAGAAGGACAAATTCCTTTAATAAACAATCATCACATCATCATTTGTACACTTCTCTTTATATTTGTCTTCTAGAAGAGATTAACTAGAGTTTCCTCATGAACCCTAGGAGAATCTAATGAAAGAAAATGAGAATTTCTTCATTGGATTTTACTATTATGATTAGGGAACGTTTTATATTATAGAGGATATGTTGGTGATGATCATGTATTTCTCTCCGTCTCATGGGTATTCACATGTACCTCTCTCTCTCTCTCTCTCTCTCTCTCTCTCTCTCTCTCTCTCTCTCTCTCTCTCTCTCTCTCTCTATGNTGGATCTTGGAATTACCCTTAGAGATTGTGAATTAGGGTTTTGAGAGAAAACCCTAGGGTGGATGTGTGAATAAGAAGAGGGTTTCTTGCCTTGGAGATAGTGTTGAGAGATTATTTCGCTTGAATCTTCTTGGTTGAGCTAGGGTTTGATTATTTACGCTATCTAGGTATTTTAAATTGTTGTATTTTTGTACTAGCCTTGATATAAGGCTATGCTATGTATTTGTAATTCATATTGAGCTTATATATGAAATTTCCAATTGTCCATATCTTGTGGCATTTACGTATTTGAATTTATAGCTATATGTTCTTTATGCTTTCATATTTACAATGATTTATGGCTTGTTGATTTGACATAAGTAAAAGAACAAATTGTTAATTGATTTAGCATCTAAAGGAAGAATATAAGGGGTTTCATTTACTATTATAGTATTGTATTTACTAATATTAAATTATAATTTCATATCTTATTATTGGTTGATAATTTGCCTTAGAAGGTCTCAAAAATGATGCCTTGGTTTGGTATTTTTTCTCCTTAAATTGTCGTGAAGTTTGGGGCTATTAGAAGTGAATTATTGTGATCTTCTGCTATTGTTTTATACTTTAATTTATGACAGTCGTAAAGGTCTAAAAAATCTAATACAAAGATCTGAGAAATGTTCTAAGAAGGAGATGAAATTTCAGTTTTGCATTAATTTCCCAAGTGCATGAAATTCCCACATGGTATTAGAGCTTGTTTTTCCTGAGACAACTCTTGAGAAAGAGGGGGTTTGAATTTCAACTAGAGTTTACCTATGATAGGCACTTGACCTAGTTGAGGTCATCGGGTATGAAACTCTATATTTCTTGAGAGAATCAAATTGACCCTCGGAAGGGTTTTTTTCTTCTTCATTCATTAATGATGTGTGCTCGAGATGAGAACGTGTAACTATGATATGTTTTGACAGGTTTATTTCATGATGAAATATTATGGATCTATGAACATTTTAATTGAACATTTTCTGGAAATGATTTGATATGACAGTACTACAGTCTTGTGTTTTCATTACCATCCTTAATGGGTTTCATTCCCAAAACTCAGGATGAATTGCATGCAACAGGTTCAACACCTGGAATGTGTATTATATTGACAGTTTGAACCAAGTGTTTGTGTATCCGCTAATCATTTATGGTGTAGCTAATAGTTTGAAGCGGGTATTTATGTATCCTCTGAAAATTTATTGTTGGAATATCAAGCAATACTGAGATGAGGGGGTGAATCAGTATAGATCTACCTTATTTAATTTTTTCCACTTAAAGATAAAATGAACAATAAAAATAGAACACACAATATTATTGTGGAAGCCCAATTGGGAAAACCACCAATACTTTATATTAATGCAAAATTATATTTACAAATTGTTCGCAAGCACCAACTTGTTGTATTCACCAACACCCAAGTTTTTCAACTACAACTGAAGGATGCATCAATAGCTTGTTTACCAGCAACAACTAGAAGGAGGCTACGACCCCCTATAGGCTTACAGTCCATCCTTGTGCCTCCTAACCTCCCTCATATGATAATTTGATCGCTGACTTGTGTACACCTTTATATCTTCCAATTGAATGTACAGAGACACTTGTCTGAAGGTTTAAAGTTTTGCATACACACCCTCAACTGCACCTATTCATCTAACAGTCACGTATCTTCATGGTGACTCTTCAAACATTTCTCGTGCAATTTTGGAGCATCAAACATAAATCCTTCCACAATGAACTTTCTGCATTTATCTTTCCACAAATTGTGGGTGTTCCTTCCTTCTGAAATTGTGGGTACACTTTCATATCCTCCTACTACAAACTCCTTCCTCAATTAACCTTCTACAACGATATTTCTACAATCTCCCTTTCTGCAATCTGCGGGAACTCCTTCCTTCCGCAATTGCGAGTTATGGGGCTGCCTTTCAACTTTTTTGAACTAGGCTTTTGCATTTACCCTTTTCGCAATGATATTTATACAATTTTCCTTTTCACAATATATGGGAGCTCCTTCCTTCCATAATTGCGGGTTGTGGGGCATACTTTCAACTTTTTAGAAACGGGCTTCCGCAATTTGTCTTCCGTAATTCCTTACAATCGTTAGATCTGCAAGTGGTCCTTTCGTAGTCTCTGTTGGCCTTCGAATCCACAATCTACGGTGAACTTTAACCTTTGTTGCTAACTCCTCATCCATTCAGGCAATTAAACTCTGAACACTTTTTCCTCGAAACGCTATGTGAGCGGTTGATCTCTAGCGGCTTCCTTCTCCTCCGTCGATCTATGATCCTTGCAGAACATCTACTTTGGCTTTGTGGACCTCTATATCCTGTGCACTTTTACTTCATGTATTTTTCCCCCATCGTTCTCTATGTAAATGAACCAACTACAAACTGTGTGGTTCTGTGTTGATCTGTGTTGCCAGTAATGTCAATTTAATCAACAATCTCCCCCTTTGGAATTGATTGGAAACACCTTCCTTTGACATTGGAATGGAGATTTTTCTCCCCCTTTAACAACAATGACAAATTTTAGAAACGAAACTCCCCCTGTAACATTGCTCCATTTTGTTATATATCTTCAAATGTTATATTTTGTAATCGTATATAAGCAACAACAAAAAAATTGTACTTGCATTTCTCTTTAAACATTGATCTCGTTCTCTTGTGCTTTTTCAACGATCTGAAGATGTAAATCTTACTTTCAGGGATCATAACCTTTAACACAATAATTTCAATATGTTGTAACATAAATCATAAGTATTATAATTCCATATCAGCAACATCAATCCTCCTTTGATATGATCAAAACCACTCAGAATTATTTACAAATGGACCGAAGATTTTAAAAGATCACTCCCACTATGAATGTGTCTCCTCCTGTCAACATTTCTCCTCTTCCTGTGACAAGGTTTTCATCCATTTAGTTAATTTTTAATGATGAGGGATAGCCCCCAATTTATATCTAATATCGGCAAATGATTCTCCAGGTAACAACTTAGTGAAAATGTCTGCAATTTGTTCCTTCGTATCAATATACTCCAATTTGACTACTTTTTGAGACACTTGCTCTCTTAAAAAATGATATTTGATTGGAATGTGTTTTGTCTTAGAATGCATAACATGATTTTTGGATATGTTTATAGCACTTCTATTGTCACAGTGCATAACAAT
This sequence comes from Pseudotsuga menziesii, assembly GCA_001517045.1. Taxonomy (NCBI): domain Eukaryota; kingdom Viridiplantae; phylum Streptophyta; class Pinopsida; order Pinales; family Pinaceae; genus Pseudotsuga; species Pseudotsuga menziesii. The sequence continues at coordinate 291,596 of LPNX011012881.1, forward strand.
GGGGTCCTCATATTTTACAAGTAAATCTTCCAATGTTTGCTTCATCCAAATGACTTGTGTACAACATGATGCGGCAGCAACATACTCGGCTTCTGCTGTAGACAGTGAAATGGAAGACTAATTTTTGCTTAGCCATGACATCAAGCAATCTTTGAAGTAGAATGTTGCTCCACTAGTTCTTTTTCTGTCATCAATACTTCCTTCCCAATCTGCATCAGTGAATGCCCTTAGAGTGAAAGAATATCCAAGAAATATGCATTCATTTGTTCTAGATTCAAACTTCCCTAGATTATCATCATCTCTTTATATGTAGAATTTACTTTCAAAAACTCTAAATTAGTTTACTAAAGCTGGTCTTCAAAACCATGGATCATAAGGAGTATTGTCACTATTCAGTCTAAGTTGTCCTTTGTTTTGTACATAGATAGATGTATATACTGCTTCTCTTCAATAACCATCAGGAATTTTTTCTTAATTAAGCATAGTTCTAGCTTCTTCTTAAACTTGTAAGGTTTGTCATTACACCAAAACCTACAGATGTTGGTGAACATTTGAAACCCAGCACAAGGCCCTATCACCAGGAGTGGCAGTTAGTCCACTTGTTTTATATTCCCAGAGGTGCGACGGTTATACCTTGTGGAGGCACCTAATACTCCAACACCCCACCTTCGACGTAGCTCAGGGGAATTGAACCTAAGACCTCTGCTCTGATACCATGTAAGGTTTGTCATTACACCAAAACCTGCAGATGTTGGTGAACATTTCAAACCTAGCACAAGGCCCTATCACCAAGAGTGGCGATTAGTCCACTTGTTTAATATTCCCAGAGGTGCGACGGTTATACCATGTGGAGGTACCCGATACTCCAATAGGATTGTCATGTTATTTCTCTCAACAACTCCATTTTGCTAAGGAGTTTTTACTACTAAAAAGTGCCTCTTGATTCCATGATTTTCACAAAACTCATTGAATTTATTTGAGGTGAACTCACCACCATTATCTAATTTTAGACATTTAATCTTGAGATTTGGTTCATTCTCAACAAGTGTTTTGAAGGCTTTGAACTTCATAAATGCTTCTGATTTTTCTTTAAGAATTGCCACCCAAGTCATTCTTGTATAATAATCGATTAATAACATGAATTAATGTTCACCTTGAAATCTTTTAGTCCTTGTAGGTCCACAAAGATAAGTATGAATTATTTCTAATGACTGAGAGGTTGTATGTCCTTTGACCTTGAAGCTTATTCTTGTTTTCTTCCCATGAAGACAATGTATACAAATGTGGTTTGGTGGTTTTATGATCTTTGGAAAATTCCTTACAACTCCCTTCTTACTCAATTTTATCAGATTTTATAAGCTCAAATGCCCCATCCTTCTATGCCATAGAAAACTTTCATCAATTTGACTCATATAGCATTGTTCTTCATTTTCTAGAATATACACATTACTTGGAGTTCTCACATCAGTCCCAACAATTTTTCCTGGATCTTTTCTTCTGATTTCACACTTCTTGGAATCAAATATACATATGTTTCCTTGATCACATGTTTGGATCACACTTAAGATATTAGGTTTTAAGTCTTTTACAAGAAAAACATTTTTAGCTTTCATTTTGTCTTTAAGAACCACTGTACCTTTCCCAATTATTTTAGAGGATAAATTATCCCAAAAATTACTTTTCCTTTTTTATTTCTTTCCAAGTTTATAAACTTGATTGGATCTCTTGGCATGTGTTTTGATCATCCATTGTCCACATGCCATAGATTTTGGTTTTCGGTTGCACATAGAGAAATTGAACATTCCACATATTCCTTCTTCTTCCAAACCTTCCTCTCCTCATTTCCTTCAAATTTTGTGGTGTCATTCTCCATAGGAATCACTAGTTTATAATTTCTAGCTATGTGTCCTTGGTTACCACATTTGTAGCATTCTATATTATAACTTTGTAGAGGAGCAAAATAATTATAGTTTCTTCCTTTTGGATTTCTTCTAGTAACATTCTTCTTATAGAAAAATATTGTGATGTAATGTTTTTCCCAGTAGGAATCATTAGTTTACAATTTCTAGATATATGTCCTTGGTTACCACACTCGTAACATTCTATGTCGTACCTCATTAAGGGTGTAAAAAAATCATGATTTCTTCCTCCTTGAAACACACCAAAATTTCTATTCTTGTAGAGAGTTTTCTGATTTTTTTTTGGTGTGCTTTACTTTCCATCGCTTTATGTCCAAAATTGTTACAGGCATAACAATTTCCCAAAAAGAGATGACGATGTCGGCTTAGCACATTATCTGTCAAGCTTTCATTTTGAGACAAAGCAATTTATTGACTATATTCCTTTATAAGTGGTCTCATAAGTGCATTAGAATAACTTATTTTATTTGCCAAGAAGACTTTATTTATGAAAGAGGATTGTTCTGACTTTTTCCCTTTGTGATAACCTAGTCCAGTTTTATCATTGGGTGATCTTTGGAAACTTAGGATGTCATCTAGATTTTTTGAGTTGTTCCTAAACTTTGATTGAAAGGATTCTTCATCAGTCTTCCTTCTAAGTAAGATCACTTCAGCTTCGAACTTTTCTAATTCTTGCTCTCTTTTCTTGAGTTGTCGTTCTATCATTTTTTCAACCTTTTTTGCTTCTTGAAGTTGATTTTTTAAGTCATCAATAATTCTTTCTGCATCGTTGTTTTTCTCTTCAAATTACATCATGTGATTTTTTAGGTTTTTGTACATCCTCTTATACTTCCCCAATTCTTCAAGAGCACTTATCAGTTTTGGTTCAAGATCTATCACACCTTCTACTTCTTCTTCGGATATTTTGTTCTCTATTCCCATGAATAGTACTTTTGCTTCTTCATCTTCACTAGAGTCATTTCAGCAGTTATCATTCATGGAATAAAAAAAATTCTTTTTATTCTTAAGTTTCTTCTTGTATATGGTTTTATTATTTTGATCTTTCTTATGACTAAAAGGTTCTTCATCATCACTATCCTCTTGTTTTGGGTAAGTACACTTTGAGGCATTGTGACCAATCTTTCCACAGTTAAAACATTTCAAGAGTAACTTTCCTTTGTAATTGCTAGTGCCTCTCTCAAGTTTCTTGATAAAAAGAGCTTCTTAATCATCCGAGTCTTATGAGTGGTTCTTGGATAAGGATTAAGACTTCCTTGGCTCTTTTGAGGATTTAAATGATGCTTCTTTTCATGATGGTCCATCTTGTCATGTTCTCATCTCATAGGAAGAAAATATCCAATGTAGTTCATTTACTGTCATAAGTTCAAGATCATCTCGTTCTTATAAAGTAGACACATTTGAGTCATACCTCATTGGTAGGGTTCTTAGTACCTTTTCCACAACTTCTTTCTCCTTTATTTCTCCTCCCAAGCTTCTAATAGCATTGACAATTTCATCTACTCTTATAAGATATTCTGCAATGTTTTCTTCTTCTTTCATTTTTAGACTTTCCAACTGCCCTTTGTATGTTTGAAGTTTGAACTGTTTGACTTTTGAAGCTCCTTCATAAACAATTTTTAATTTCTCCCAAGCATGTTTGGTTGTCTTACATTGCATAACCTTAACAAACATTGAATTTTTCAATCCATTTAATATTGCATTCAAAGCTTTTGCATTTGATTCATATTTATCTTGTTCATCTCTATCTATAGGTAGTTTGCTTGGTATTTTATAGTCTTTTTCAATAGAACTCCAAACCTTGCATCCAAGGGATATTATATGGAATCTAATTATTACACTCCAGAATGCATAATTTTCTCTTGTAAATAATAGAGGTATGTTGGTAGCTAACCCTTCTTGTTGATCCTGAGTGGTTTTTAATAGGATCTTTCTTCCAGTGAGTTAAGTTATAGTGAAGTAACCTACTCTGATACCACTTGTTGGAATATCAAGCAATACTGAGAGGGGGGGTGGATCAATATTTATCTACCTTAGTTAATTTTTTCCACTTAAATATAAAATCAACAATAAAAATAGAACACACAATATTATCGTGGAAGCCCAATTGGGAAAACCACCAACACTTCCTATTACTGCAAAATTATATTTACAAATATTTAGCAAGAACCAACTTGTTAGATCCACCAACACCTAATTTTTTTAGCTACAACTAAAGGATGTACCAACACCCTATTTACTAGTAACAACTAGAAGGATGCTATGACCCCCTATAGGCTTGCAGCCCGTCCTTGTGCCTCCCAACCTCCCTCATATGATAATTTGATCTATAACTTTTGTACACCTTTAGATATTCCAATTGAATGTACAGAGACACTTGTCTGAAGGTTTAAAGCTTTGCTTATATACCCTCAATTGTGCATATTCATCTAACAGTCACGTATCTTCATCGTGACTCTTCAAAATTTCTCGCACGATTTCGGAGCTTCAAACAGAAATCCTTCTGCAATTACCTTTCCGCATTTATATTTCTGCAAACCATCTTTTCGCAATTTGTAGGCATGCCTTCCTTCCGTAATCGCGGGTGCACTTTCACATCCTCCTTCAGAGAACCCCTTCTATAGTTACCCTTACACAGTGATCTTTCCATAGTCGCCCTTTCTAGAATCTGCGGGAACTCCTTCCTCCCACAATTGCAGGTTACGGGTTGCGGGGCTGCCTTTCAAATTTTTAGAACCAGGCTTCCGCATTTACCCTTTCTGCACGATATTTCTACAATCATCCTTTCTACAATCTGTGAAAACCCATTCCATCCTCAATTGCGGGTTATGGAGCTACCTTTTAACTTTTTTGAAACATGATTCCATAACTTCTCTCCCAAAAATTGTCTTATGCAACACCTTACAACCATTAGATCTGGAATTGATCCTCCTGTAGTCTCTGTTGGCCATCGCATCCATGATATACGATGAAATTTAACCTTTGTTGCTAACTCCTCATCCATTCAAGAAATTAAACTCTGAACACTTTCTCTTGTGGAATGCTATGTGAGCAGTTGAGCTCTTGTGGATTCCTTGTCATCAATCGATCTATGATCCTTGCAGAACATCTACTTTGGATTTGCAGGCCTCTATCTCCTGTGCACTTTTACTTCACGAATATGTTCCCTGTCGTTCTTTCTTTAAATGAACCAACTGCAAACTCTACGGTTATTTGTTTATATATGTTTCCAACAATGTCAATTTAATCTACATTTATGGTGTATCTAACATTTTGAACCAAGTGTATGCGTTGAATTTACAGTTAGCGGCATGAAGAAGATGAGTGGAAAGTCAAACATGTTCGAATGTGTTAATACTCACTGGGTCGAAGAGCATCCACATTGTGCACAAATATTGAAAGATGCAAGCTGGTTCAGCTTCTTTGAAAGAATTAAAGGTTATAATGTGGAAGTTTCCTGAGAATTTACAAAGAAGTTTACATATACTCAGGTTGATTTACTAGTTAAAATTTTGAGGTTTCTAAGAATTCCATCGCAGAAGCAACGGGATTTCCCACGGACGGTGAAAAATGGTTTAATAAATTCTCATTTGAAGTAGATTTAAAAAAAAAATCCATATCCAGCCATGAAACCCTAGATTGGAGCAAAGGGATAGATCTTAATTCTCTAAAGGAGGAATGGAGGTCGATTTTAAGCATCATTCAGAGATACATAGCCTGTGAAGGTTGGTTTTCCACTATATATAGGTATCATATGTGTCTTCTACCTCATATCACGGGAACATTAAAGTTAAGTATACCATTTTATCTTCTTAAGAGCTTATCTAAAATGGATACCATAGTGAAAAGACACCCAGGTCATTCTTCTCATAGTATTTTTTACCATGGTTTAATTAAGCTATTGGTTTTGAACGAATTGAAGAAAATAAATTGGACCTGGATACATTTTCTCTTCTGGTCAGGGTTCGAAGTAGAGAAATCGGAAGTTGCAAAAGAACATGGCGATGGAAATAACAAGGAGAAGAAATCCCCTCCAACTAAAGGGTTAATGTCTCAATCCAAAAAGCATAACCAGGGTGAGAAAGAAACCCACAAATAACTCGGACGTTACAAAAGAAAGGTCATTGAGCAAAAATTAGGTCATGAAGTGGATACAAAGGAAGAGTAAAGAAAGAAGCACGATGAGGTTGATAAGGAGCATATTGTGGTAACTCCTAGGACTCCAAGTCATTTTGAGGAAGAACTAGTGGAGAAATCATTAGAGACAGGTATGCCTGAAGCAATATCCCTGAAGGTAGGAAAAATATCTTCTTCTTTTCAAAATTCTATATTTGTTCAATGAAGAACTAAGACTAGGGCTTTAAATAAAATTCAGCTGAATATAAAAATTACTCTCAATCCTAAATTGAAGAGAAAAACTATAGTTAATATAGATGAATCTAGCATTGAAGAAGATATAAAGTCTAAAGAAATGGAGGAAGTACTTTCACGGGACCTATACAACATTTAGGAAAGTATAAAGCTTATTACAGAATTACCCATAAAATAGTATGTTGATAAAGGAAAAAGGGTTATCCCAGATTGAAAAGAAGGAACTAATTTGAATCCTACAGACATTAAGCAAAAAGCAAAGTCTGTAGATGACCAAATACTAAAGCATATTTCTGAATGTCAAAAGAATTCTGCAAATTAAAGTTTAAATAGTCAACATTTGGATAATTTATAGGATAAGTTACAGGAGGAATGAATATGTGAAATTATAAACCTTGAAAAAGCTTTGCAGGATTACAAAACCTAGAATTCACATTTGAATCATTTTAATGATCAGTTGGCACAAGCTAATCGAATATCGGGAGAAGACTTGAAGGGGATTAATACGAATTATGTTGAGTTAATGCAAGCTGCTGAAGAGGTTGTAAAAAGAAGAAAAGTATCTCAGACAAAGAATGAAGAGTTAACCAAACCGAATGAAGAGCTTCAAGGAAAGGTGCAGGCCATGGATAAAGAATTCTTGAGGCTACAAAGAAGATCTCAAGCATTATATGGTTTAATCATGCTGGAAAAATCAGCTCGTAGTATTTGAATTGTTCAAGAAAGCATTCGGTTATATACGTGGCAATTAAGGATGTTTAATAATTTGGGTCTCCTTTTATATTGAAACAGATAATCAAGTAGTTTTTTTAAGTAATATATTTTTATGTTGTTTAATCATGAACTAATGACTACCTGATATAGGATTGACTTGTCTATTTTTGGACCTATTGAATCCTTTAATTTTGGATCTAAAATTGTTTTCAGATCTCTCTCGAAGTATAAATGTAAATTTTGTAATAAGATAGAGGTTGGTACGAGAGATAGAGAGGGTTTTTTGTATGCATTCATATCAGAATACCTTTTCAACAGTGTAAGCTATCTTGAAGATTATTTTTATAGATAAAATACTATTTATGAGCCAACTAGACTTATAATAAATTGTAAATGCATGTCATGTTTTGATGAATATTTGTTGTGTACCTATGATTGATAAAAAAAATATCATTCATGCTCACTTTGAGTCTTATGTGTTTACATATATATTTAACATAAAGTTTTTTTGCTTAAGGTAATTCCTAATCATGATATAGGAATACATTTGGTCTCTTATATTATTGTTGATTTGATTGGTTCAGACAATATATTGTATCATCTATTGTAGTCTTCTCTATTTATTCTTCAGATCTTTAACTATGTTTACCTTATTTGATTACCACCCTCTTAGATTGTCCATGTTATTAAATTTATCTATCTTGTAGATATATGAACCATAAATCCTAAATGCCTGGTCTTTGTACTTTCATAGTATAGTTGTAAACTCTAGTACAAACATCTTCTGGCGTCATTGTTGAGGAACGAGATTGAATTATTTCCCTGTAATTAGTTTCAAAAGCTCTAATTTTGATGGTGAAGAGAATTAGTATAGCTTTAGAATACTACATCATTTAACTCAAAATTTATGGCTAATAAGGGTGTGGGAACTCGAAGTAATCCTCATTCAGTGAGTATTACACCTAGATATGACCCAAAAGGGATTATTCAACAAGATATGGCTCAACAGAAGGTGGGGACTAGTCATGTAGTAGATAAACATAAAGTAAAGAAAGAAGTTGAATAAGTACATGCTACTTCAATTCCTCAATTAAAAGCATTCTCACTTGAAGGAGGGGGGAGGATTAAAACCAAATCACTCCAACAGCCTGAATATTTTGATCCTAAAAATATTCTAGATAAAACTAGAGCCCTTATTGAGTCAGTTTCCACTAGAATCCCTAGTTACCAAAAGGCTCTATATTTTGATCTTCCTCAAGTAACTTCTTCTTCTTTTCAAAATCCTCATTCTCCTAGCTTAAAAGAAGAAGTTTGAATTTCTTATTGGAAACAAGGTTTGTCAATTTATATTCCTGAACAACGGGATTATGGTTTAGAGTCACAAAAAAAAAAAACCTTTACAAATCCATTAGCAACAGAGTTAGGTAAAGAAGAATATGAGTATATACCTCTTACCAACAAAGTTAAGCTTTCATCACCTCCTCATATTCATCATCTTTCAAGCTAGTCTATACCATCTCAATTCATCCAAGTACATACAGTATTGCCTCATCCTTCAGCTGCTCAATCATTCACAAAATGGCAACAGCTCCACCTAATAGGATACAAGCTATTGTTGTTGCTAGATATGATACATTAGTACTACTCCAACCCTTAAATTCCTTTCCTAGTGGTGATTATTTAAAATATATTCCAAGGTTTAATGGACAAAGTGAAACTTTAGCTGAGGAACATTGGAATGCATATTATAGTTATGTTGGTAATCAAAATATTGAGAATGAAGATGTATGGATGCGTGTGTTTGTGCAAATCGTAGATGGGGAAGCTAGGAAATGGTTCAGGGAATCACCAGCTGCATCGATAAATGGTATTGAAGTGTTAGAAGAGGTTTTAATGAAACAATGGGGAGAGGTTAAAGATCATTTGTATTACTTAACAGAAATTGCATCTTTGAAGAGAAATTTGGAGGAGTCAGTCACTGATTTTTCAAAGTGTTTTAATAAGATGTATGGAAAAATTCCTACAGACATAAATCCAATAGAGACTTTATCCAATCTTGCTTATGCAAATAATTTTGATGCATATTTTTCATTATTTTTGAGAGAGAGAGAGAGAAGACCTAATACCCTTATGAATATGCAGAAAGAAACTTTAGAAGTTGGGTGAAAATTTGGGGAAGCAGAGGAACTTAGAGGAAAGTCTCAGCATGAAGAAGGTGAGAAGAGAAAGAAAAAAGAATTAGGTCCTAATTGTTGTAATCTCACAGATCATAGAGGGTTTCCAATAATACACATAGAAGCATATAAACATAACAGACACAAGACACAAGAATGGATGAGGAAGTAACAGATTATATTATAACATGAGGGTCCATACATATACAAAACTGAACCAAGTTCTCATCTGGCTCAATAGCCTAATATATATGATTAAAAATAGTAACAAATAACTACTTGTCAATTTGGTAAACCGACATGACTTTATGCGACCGACCTAATCTCTAATTAGTCGGCTATTCAACTAGTCGGCTCACTGACTAGCTCCTCCAACATCTCCCCCAAGAACAAAAATTTTCTTCGTCCCAAAGAAACAGGGGAGGTACTCAACATTGCATTGTCTGAGGTGGTTACTTCTATTATGGTTTGTCCTCATGTACTGTGTAGTCAGATGGTTGGTCGTTTCTGCACACATACTTCCACAATGGCTTCTGTTGTAATGGCTAGTTGGTGTTGAAACTCTGTCCAGTTCTGTAGTACTTTCTAGATGTCAATAGCCAAGGTTTTGATGCTTGACAGAGTCGACATTTTCTCCTGGATGGAAATATCTATGATTCTTTCCATGTTGGGTCCTATAAATTGAGCCTTTTCTTCCGTTGTATCCAGTATTCTCTTCATCCATGGGCAGATTGTGTCTAGTTTGTCGAGGCTTGGTAGTGCTTGTTGTACCCACTGGTGTGCTTGTTTCTCCAGTTTCTGTAATTTGGTTGTTTCCAATACAATCTGGTCTCGTATTGTACTTCTCATTGTTTCATCGATGCCTCGCCTCTTTTCCAGCACTTGGATTTGCTCACGAATCTGGAGGGTCTGTTGAAATACTTGTCTGTAGTAGGTAGGCCAATCACGGAGTACTTCCTCTATGATGATAGACTCTTCCAAGTGGTCTTGCAGTACCTTGTGAGCTTCCGAGAATGTTGTGTACTGCTGCCTTAATAGTCTGGATATCTCTTCCTTTTGCTCAGTTTTTGTGTATTGTAGATGTGTTTGTAGGGTCGACACCACACTTTCAAATAGTTGATATGCTTTTTCCAGTGGCTTATCGATGTCATCCTCTATTGGTCACGGTATTATTGTTTGAATCAAACTCCTACATTTTGTTAAAAAATCAATTTTCTCTTTATTAGTGCTATCGAGGTTCTCTTGTCTAGTCAGGCTTCTTTTTGCTGCTTCTGTGGCGAGAGTTTCTAGGAGTTGACCCAACTCTCCATCTCTTAGTTTCATTTTGTCGACTACAGTAGTCGATCCAAGTTGGTTGAGGTGGATCACTGACGGCCTTTCTTCTTTGTGGTGTTCTTTATTCTTTTTGTCTTTTCTTTTTCTTTTGTGTCTATGTTGGTCTGTCTGTTTCTGTGCATGTGGTTATGTAAGTGGTTGATTTCCCTGTGGCTGATCTTGCGGCTGCTGATCTTGATTGGTTGGTGGAATTCTTGGTTGAGTTTCTTGGGTAGAACTTACAGCTCGGTGTGTATCTAGGGGAGTTGAAATAGGTGGTTCAGGGTTTGGAAAAGGTTCTGGATTGGGAGGTGGTGATGGAGATGGTGAGTGGTCTGGTGTGGTTGGTGTAGTTGGGATATTTTCAGTCGACAATGGATCTTCAACTTCTAGTGGTGAATTGGTTGGGTCATCAGATAGTAGGTTTTTGATCACCTGGTTGATTGCTAAAATATCCTCCTAGTTATCTTCTTCCACGTCTCTTGTTGGTTCATTGGCTGGTAAGGGATGGGAGACATCTGATGGGGTAAATGATGAAGTGCAGCTTGCAAAAATTTGAGATGTCTTGTCGGGGTTCCTTAAGAATATGGATTTGATAGTTCCCACAGATCTTGGTTTCTGGGGTATTTCTCCTATCTGGTTTGCTGAGCTAGACATGATTAACGGACATTTTGTGGCAATTTTCTCGAAAGATGTAAATAGTTCAGGGAGCTTTTCAATGAATGCCTGGAAGTCGCCATCCTGTTCAAACCGTTATTTTAGCGTCTCCAGCATAACATTCTTACAGATGTCGGCAGGGCTTATGGTGGGTAGCTTTGGGGTATCTTCTTGTGTGATCTGGGTTGGGGATGGAGGTGGCGGTGTAGATACTAAGTCAACAATATTCTCATCGACTATAGGGTTTGTAGCTTTTACCTTTTTCGATCTTCCTTGTTTCGCTCCTGCGTCGACAACCCGCTTAAACTGTGTCTCGACTGATATTTTTTTTATTGTAGCATCTTCTATGTTGTCGACAGCAGTAGCCAACATCTCTTCTTCATCTTCTGATTCAGACAAGATAAGTTAACGCTTCCCCTTCCCTTTTGCCTGATTTGTTTTCCTTTTCCTTGAGGATGCTATTTTCTTTAGGTTTTCTTTTGTCATGGCATATTCTGGATTATCTGTATAATGTATTCTTCTATTTCCCCTCCTCCCTCCTGTTGATGAGTCAGGCTGGTACTTTGTTCTATGGGCACGACCACTTGGTGTTCAATTGGTGCACTTTTGATTTGAAGAGGTTGTGGCCTAATCGTCTGTTGGATTTTGCTGGTATCTTATGTTGGTATATCTTCCGACATTAAGGTACTAATATATAAGCGGAGTTCATAATCTTCCTCTTTTTCCTGGTCGGTCAAGGGTTCTTCAATTTGTTGATTTATTTCTTTAGCCCTTGTTGGTATCGACAGCTTGGTATCGGATTGTCGAGCTAATCCTTGGAAAATACCCTCTACTGTTGGATAATAGTCGAGAGGTTTTGCTTTTGCTTTTGCCCCCTGCATGTACCAGACTGCAGTGTGGTCGAGCTCTAGTTGAATATGTGCGGTTTTTGGTAGACTTCTTCGAATGTTCTGAGGCACCTTCCATCTAGTTGTCTGGACTTTTAGAGTCTGAAACTAATTTTCCAGTAGTACTTTTTCATTTTCCAGTTCTTTCAACATTCCATTCTGTGAAAATGGCTTGAACCTCCACATGTGATATTTGCCAGGTTCTTGGAACTGCTTATCTCCAACTGGACATAATTGGTACATGGCTATCAAAATTATCAGTGATGGGAAACTGATAATTCCAGCCGACTCTTGGCATTTCTCACATATGGTCTTAAGCATGTCGACGACATATTGAGCCCAACGGTAATTTTTTTCGTTCTCTAATATTGTCTTGACTACTTCCAGCATATCTAACTTCAGATCACTCACTTGACCTGTAGGGGTGAGTCCCGGTCGCTATGATTTTGGCCAAAATTTGTGGCGCTTGGGCTTGTATTTGATTGATCATTAGCCCTTTCGAGTTCTTCCCTGATGGTGTTATTGTTAGTCGTTCTACCAATCCTTCTTTTGTGCCAATAGGAACAGGGTCGCCCTGGTTTGAGAGACCGGTAAGCTTGTATATGACTTCGTCGAAAATTTCTACTAGTCTATCGAAGTAGAACTTGCCATTGTGATACCGGCTGATGATAAATTTTACAGTTGTTTCTTTTGTTCCGTCGAAACTTGCCATGAAAGGTGTATTCATGTAACTCATAATGGTTTTGTGGCTTATTTTCTCTGCTTCTTGTGTCATTTTTGTGTCCACATAGGCCCATTCTTTGATTTCTTCCCAGGTTTTTTCCCATGTAGTTTCTTGTACCTTTGTGTTTTTAATGTTTATTAATCTCCTTACAAGTGGGGTTTCAGCAGATTCTAATTCTTTTGTTTTGGCAGCTGTGGCTCTAGTTTGCTTGGGGGCCATTTTTTCAGTCTCTTGCTCAAATTTCTTTACAAGGTTTCTGCTCTCAAATTTATGAATACTTGGTTTCTCTATTTCTGCAAAATGCGGTAATGAATTTTTGTTTGGTGTGGTATTTATAGATGGGGTGCAGGACGATTTTTTCGGTGGAGGTATTAATGGTGGAAGTGATAGCCCAGGACGGTCTATTGAGTTTGCGTTAAATGCGTTCTAATTTTGGCGCTCTTTCTGACCATAGTCATGAAGGCTTGATTTGAACTTTGGGGTCGTTGGTCGGTGTCGATCATGCTGGTGGTCATTGGTGGTATGTCGATGGAGGGGTGTCGGTTGTCGAAGTGTAGTCTAGTATATCTTTCGAAATTTCCTGTCATTTTGGCTTATGAGTGTTGGCTATGTTTGTTGTTTTTTGGATTTTTAGATTTTTATAGGTTTTTCTGACAGTTATGGTCGTTATATATATATATATATATATATATCTTTTTTTTTTGCTTAATTTTTGTGCCGTTTTAGTCGGGCACCATTAACAAGTTTTTGAAATATTATGCCTTTTAACGTCCTTAGTCGGACTGATCCGCTGGCATGAATTTCTTCAACAACATAAGGTCCCATCCATTCTGTGTATAAATTTTTGGGTTTTCCTTTCACTTGATTGTTGTACATTAGAGTAAGGTCCCCTACCGACAGATTTTTATTTTTGATATTGCGGTCATGCCAAGCCTTCTGCTGCTTTTTTTAATTTCTTGATGTTGTAAAGCGAGTAGTCGGTGTTCTTCTAGCTTGCTTAGTTGCATTAGTCGGTTCTTCCTGTCTTCTTCGACATCGATGTGTAAGACATCTGCTATGATAGGTGTTTGATGTCAGAAATGTAGTGGAATGACTGCTTCTTGGCTATAGACTAGTCGAAACGGTGTTTGGTCGATCAAACGTTTGTATGCTGTGATGTAGGCCCATAATACTGCAAGGATTTTTTCATCCCAATCGTCTTTGTTGGTGTTGCATATTTTTGTTAAACCCCTCGTTAATGTTTTGTTGAATGCCTCTATTACCCCATTTGACTAAGGGTGATAAGTTGTACTGCATCGGTGGTCAATTTTGAACTGGTATGTCAGTGCTTTGATGGTTTTGTTAATGAAGTGTGATCCTTGGTCACTGATTAAGGTTAGTGGGCATCCAAACCTAGTAATTATGTTTTCATAAATAAATTTAGCAGCTACCTCACTGGAACATGTTTCGACAGGTTCTTCCTTCACCCATTTGGTTACATATTCTACTACAATTATTATATATCTTGCACCTGTTCTTTTTGCTGGTATTGGGAATGGTCCTATGAAGTCGATGGCCCAAATTTCAAATGTCAAACTTGGGTTTACTGATATCAAGGGAATTTATGTACTAAGAAGAGGTTGACCCAATCGTTGGCATCAGTCGCATTGGCTAACAAACTTTTTGCAATCCTTGTACAATGTCGGCCACCATAGCCCTGACTGTTGGGTTTTCTTGGTAGTTGTATCTGCTTGAAAATGTCCTCATCTCGGTCCATAGTGTGCTTCATCCATGATATTATCTCTTTCATGATCTAACACACATCCTCGGAGGATGTCGTCGAATCCCATTTTATATAAAAATCCGTTTATGAGGCTGTATGGTGCAGCCTTCATAGCTAAGATTTGTTTCTTTTTCATGCTCATGCCCTCTGGTGCTTGATCATTTTCTAAGAATTGAGCTATTTCCTACGATTATGTTGGGACAGCTTCTATTCAAAATAAGTGTGCATCTTGTAGGTCATCTTCGACTCCTGTCGGGTCCTCTCCCATGTCGATTCTTGACAAGTGGTCGGGTCCGACATTTAATTTTCCTAGTCTAACAACGAATTCAAATTCAAATTCTTGGAATAGTAGTAGCCAAAGACAAATTCTCCTGTGGTGCAAAGGTTTGTTTACGAGGTATTTCAATGCTTGGTGGTCAGTATAGAAGATAAAAGGATTGGCTAGTAGGTAATGTTGGTACTTTTGTAGCGCGAAGACCATTCATAATGCTTCCCTCTTTGTTGTCGAATAGCTTCTTTCTGCTTTGTTTAGTTTTCTGCTATTATATACTATAGGGTAATCCATTCCATCGTCCCTTGGTTGTGCTAAGATCACACCTATTTCTAGGCTTGATGCGTTGATATGTACATGGAATTTGATCGACCAATTCGAGAACCTGACGATAAGTGCCTCGACTAGTTTCCTTTTTAATGTGTCAAATGATATGTTACATTAATTTGTCCAGTTGAACTCCTAATCTTCTATTAATAGTTCTTCTAATGGGTAGGTCATATCTGAGTAGTATCTAATAAATTTTCTGTAACATCCCATGTGTCCCAGCAATACCCTGACCTTGATTCCTTCTTTGCATACAATGTGCCCTAGTAGTATCCCTATAGGGGTTAGGAAGATGCATTTTCTTATGTTGAGAGATAACTGAATTTGTTGGCATCATTCTAACATGAGCCTTAGCCATTTGCAGTGATCTTTCAACATGGAGTAGATTGTCCAATCATTGAAATATATTGCCATTGTTTTGTAGATATATTCTTGAAATGTTTTGACTACAATTATCGAAAATACTATAGGTGCATTTTTTAGACCAAAAGGCATAACTTTGTAGGCGAATGAGCCGAATTCACATATGAATGTCATCTTTTGCTGATCTTCTTTGGTTATTTGTACTTGGTTATATCCTATGAATACATCTGTAAATGAGTATCATTCATGTACTGCAACTTCATTTAAGATTTCATCTGCGTATGGTGTTGGGAATGGGTTTGTTAGGGTGACTTTGTTTAATTCTATGAAATCGACATAGATCCTTAGCTTCGTCGAGTCATGTTTCTTTGGTTGGATGACCATCGGACTTTCCCATTCCGACTAATCAATAGGGTAGATAATTCTTGCTGCGAGCATATTATCGATCTCTTTCTTGACTATCTCTTTGTATTTATGAGCTAATTTGTATGGTCTTTTATTTACGGGCCAGGCATCGGGTTTGATGTCGATATTCATTTCACCCATTTCATGGACTAGCCCTTTGAGATATTTATAGTCTCTAGCAAATACATCCTGGAATTCTTTCAGTATGTTTACTATTTCGGTCGTTTGTTCTTCGCTCCAATAATCGCCAATTTTTGCCATTTTTAGTCGTTCATCATTTGATATGTCAAACTCTTTAGTTTTAACTTTGGCATCCAACCATTCTGGTGCTTTGGCTTCATTGATCGGTTGACCCCCTTCTTTGAATTGTGAGAATATAACAGGGAAGTCTACTGCGGTCATTCGATCGGTATCTTCTTTGTCGGTTGTGCCGACTTTAAGTACTGTGCAAATTGGTTTTGTTGTTTTTGAGCGATATGATTTCCATCGAAAGCTTTTCCCTTCTGGATTTTTGTTTTCCATTTGCAGTCTTGTCGACTGTGGTATTATACTGGTTTGTATGTTATTGCATGGTATTGTCAGTTGATCATAGTTTTGTATCAAACTGTTGTTCCTAGTCGATTATATAAATGCTTTTATTTGCTTGGCATTTTCGACTAACTTTTCGTTATGCGGGATAAAACTGAAGTCCTTAGTGAAGTTCTCTCTAAGTTCATTCCATTGAAATGTTTTGCCTCGTGCTTCTTCCATTTTACACCATTTGTTTGGTAAGTTGGCTAGCGTCTAGGGAAACAGGTGTGGCCATGTATGTTCGTCTTTATAACCAAGTCTTCTCCATTCTCTTTCGCATGTTCTTATGTGCTCCTTTGGGTCTTTCCCTTGGATGAACACAGGTATTTGCGTCTGTTTGGTTAGCTTCCTTCCTCTGAATCTTTCTACGAAATAAGTCGAAGCTGTTGTCCAAGTCTGCAATCTTGATTGATGGGTATCCCACCATCGAGTAGCTTGGCCTGTAAAGGTTTCTACCAAGCTTTGTAGTTGGTCATGTTCACCTATGTTTTTAGAGACTTGTTCTATATGCATAACTGGGGATTCTCTTTCTTTATACCTTGGGATTTGTATGATATTTATATTTGTTGGGGTTAAGGTAGAGTATTCCCTGGTTTTCTTTTCGAATATTTTTGGGGTGATGGAGACTGAGAAACATTGATGGACTAGTTTCTTCTACATAGCTTAGATGGTCCAACAGCCTCTTGTTTAGGTCTCATATTTTTGAATTCCCAAACATATAATTTTGCATCTAAATTATATCCCACTAAGTCTTGGTTTCCTAAGTGAAGCTCACCATAGGTATTGGTTTCAGTGTATTCTTCGTTATTTTGAATTTGATATAATTGTTGAATGTTGACTTCTTCATCAATGGGTTCTGTCCAAGGTTCTCCTTGGGAAGGATGAATAGGGACTATGATTTTCTGTCCATTTCCTTTTAATTTTATCCTTTATTTGCCTAGATATATTGATGCTCTCATTTTTCTTCCCCATGGTCTACCTACCAAGGCTGGGAAGGAGCTGGATCCTTCTTTAGGGTCAAAATTTCAAAGTTGAATTTAGTTGATATTCCTTTTATTATCGTATCAACATTTCTCCAAACCCCGATGGGTTCGATCAGTCCTTGGTCAGCTAACTTGAGGAATATGCCTCACTCATATAGTTGAGGTCTACCCAACTGTTCCCAAGTGTCATGAGTCATAATATTTACTTGTGAACCAAAGTTGAGTACAACTTGTCGAACATGGTATCCTTCAGTTTCTAGATCGACAAGTGGGTCGGCATCGCTCTTGTCTTTTTGGTTTAGACTGCATATGTTTTTGGTTTGTTTTTCTGTATTATTATTATGCTTCATATTATACAATAAGTCAATCAATTGAGATATCCATTTATCATCATGTACTAATCGTAGTAATTCTTTAACTGTGTTTTGTCGACTGTCATCGACTTCTTCCTGTCTAGCAAATTCTTTAAACATATTCGTTGTGTCATTATATAATTGTTTTTGTTTAGCTGGGTTAGGATAATCATTCTTTTCTTTGATTTTACTTATACATGGATTATCTTTTCCAATTTTTATCCCTTGTCAGGTTACTATGTGCAAGTTCTTTGTATTCATTACATCAAGTTTTTGAACACACGACAAGACATTAACATTTTTCTTTTTATTAATTTTGTCGAGCATGGTGGGACAATCCTCTAATGAGTGATCACCCACACCACAGCTAGTACAAAACTTTAGATCAGTTCTATCCTTGTATGGAAAGTCTGCATATCGATGTCCCTCTTTGTAGTATGTAAAGCACTGGATGGGTCGTCGTGGTCGATTGTGTGATTTCCAAAAAATCATCCTCGACCTCCATATCCTCCACGATGGTTTTCGAACCGGCACTCATACCGACGGCCTTCATAACTTTGATTATTTGGTTCGTTTTGATCATTTCTTCTCTGGGTGTTATCATTATTCTGCGCGACTGCATTCGTTTGGTAGACTGCTTGGTAATTTTTTTGGTTCTTTAAATTTAGGTGGTAGTTAGCCATTGCGTGGCTTTTTACCTCACAGATTGCACACCAAGATGATTTTCCATTTTTCATGTTATATGGGCAATCTTTTGTTTCTCCATGTTCTTGGAAAATGTCGCAGAAGCATTTCGTCTGAACAAACCAAACGTCTTGTCAACAGTTATCTTTAGTGTCCGGCCGTGGGGCATTTGTGCACCAGACATCCTAATTCTTGAGGTTCAACTCTTTCAACGATTTCTACATGATTTCTAGTTGTTCTTCCAGTCTAGTATCAATGGGATATGTTGGGAAATATTCGTCCATCTCTACTTGCAAAGCTTTGATAAGTGCGTCTTCATATGTTTTAAACATCTCCAAGCTTATGTGCTGCCATATTTTCCGTGATAGACCTGCAAGAAACCAATGAATTAATAGTTTTTCACCAATTACATATTCTAGTTGGTTGAGGAGGTCTTTCCATCGTTTGTCATATTCCTGGACAGACTCTGCTAGCTTCTGAGATGTTGTTTTTAGATTTTTGGCTTCTAGATGTTTTGCATCTGGAGTTTTAAAGAAAGACAAGAATTGTTCTTTAATATCTGCTTTGGATGCTTGGGGATTTCTCTCGATATAGGTCATGTACCAAGTTATTGATCTTTTCCTCAAGGCACCGGCGAACTATGCCATTTGTCGTTCTTCGAACGTAACTTGATTTTCCTCCCATATTGACTCACAGACAAACCAATGTCATCTAGGGTATTTGTCACCCTTGTATAGAGGGATATGTGTTGATCTGTGACCCATGTCGCTATCATTGTTGTTGTCTCCTTCAGGAGGTGGCGTTGGTGGGGGTGGTGATGGGAGTAGTGGTATGTTTTGTTTGTCTTGTTGTGCAGGGATGTTGTCGATGGAACTTTCGTTCTCGTCATTTGTTTTGTTTAGCTTTTCTTCTCCGACAAGCAGTTGGTTCGAGTCGACTTCTTCTGTTGATGTCCAACTGCACTGATTTGTCTGCAAGTCCGACTGTTTCGTATTTTGCAAAGTTGTGTTTGGAAGGGGGGGGTGCTCCTTAATGTGTCAGATAAAGCAAGTGGATACTTCGATTAGAAGGGTAAGCCTAAAGTGTTACCCAATTTCCTTCCTCCGGTTGATGGATCACTAGATGATTATCATCGTTTACCTCGTCGTCTAACCAGCTCCATATACAAAACTCACCAGCTCTTAGTCATAGTTCTTCTTCGAAAATGGCCTATATTATGGTACTCGGATTCATTGGAGACAGAGGTCTTACCTCCTGTGGAATTTCTAGTTGGAGAGCTTCTCACTCTCGCTGCTCTATCCACAAGTCTTATTCCATGGGTGATGCTTCTTCATCTACACCTTCTTCCTGTCGGTCATGACCCGAATCTGGTGGATTTCTTTCTTGTTCTATCACCCTAGTAGTCATCCCTCTTTGTAGTGCTATAGCCTATTCTCTTCTTTCTTCCCTTCTTTTCAGCCTCTTTTCTCTTTCCACTCTCTATAAATCTGACGTACCCTTGTGTGTCATTGTTTGTTCGATTTCCTTTTTAGGTTGACTTTTCATTGCTGGTGATGGTATTTTCTTCAATCGACTAGAATCATTTTTACTTTACCCCAACATATGCCCAGCTACCTCCCCATATCCTACCAGACGCTTTAGAAAGCTTGGATAGTTCTGTTTATTTTCTTAGGAAGTACTCCCACTCCCTTTTGGAAATGAATTTTTCCCACCTCTTTTGTTTCTCCGCCCAGTTAGAATTTGGTGGCGGTTCGCGTAGTGACGGACGAAGTTCTACGATATGGGCCACTCCCTTTTCTATTAGGAATTTGAACAAAAGGGTCGGTAAGGAATAAAGGAACTACTCGGTGAGGTATGTATAAAACATTTTCTAGAAACTTTCGACCGAAGTTCTTTCTTCCACAGCTTGTTCCTAGCAGAATTCATCTGTGATCTTTTCAAACCACTCCGACAAGTTTGTTCGTCCACCTCAAATCAGTTTCTCCAATAGCTCTTAGTCCTTAGTTGCTTCCGGCTTTTTCATCCAGAATTTTTTTCAAAATATGAGGTACCGATTCTACAAACTTCTCATGTGTTTCAGTGAAGAATTTCTCCTTCGCCTGAGCAATGGTCAATCTGTTTCTCCTTGCGTAGTTCTGCAAATAATTTGCTATCTTATGCTCCCACTAGTTCTTAATATCCTATTCTGATATCATCTGCTTATGGTCATTACGTTGATATATGTACTACCGGCAACGGAACCAATGTTGTAATCTCACAGATCATAGAGGGTTACCAATAATACACATAGAAGCATATAAATAGAATAGACACAAGAGACAAGAATGGATGAGGAAGTAACAAATTATATTATAACATGAGGGTCCATACATATACAAAACTGAACCAAGATCTCATATGGCTCAACATCCTAATATATATGATTACAAACAGTTACAAATAACTACATGTCGGTTTGGTCAACCGACACGACTTTATGCGGCCGACCTAATCTCTAATTCGTTGGATATTTGACTAGTTGGCTCACTGACTAGATCCTCTAACACTACTTCCTCAGGTTCAAAAACAAATGATAATAAGATTGATGAAATTTCTAATCTTATTAAAACTTTGTCTTCAAATATTTATAATATGGAGATGGAAAAAAAATCATAACAAGCCAATTCAAGACAACAATAACCAGAATCCTAATCAATTTAGAAGACCATTCAATCCTAGATTTTTTCCTAGAGATATAAGGAATGACGAGGATCCTAAGATACAACCTCCTTTTCAAAATAACATGGTGGAAGATGATGAATCAAATGAAATAGATGAATTTGAGATTGAGGAGTTGGATCCAAATATCGATAAGTTGGACGATAATATTACTTCCAATTTCTTGACTAAGTCTGATTATCATTATGTCAAGGTTTCTAATTATGATGAGAAGAATGGTTTTGAGCAGGTTTCTTACATCCTAGATGTTTGTCAAGTAGCCCCACAAAAATCTTATGGCCTCAAATCAGGAATTAAACAGGCTCCACAAGACAAGCAAATGGGAACAATTATTCTTGCCAAGCAAGGATTATCTCTTGAAAAGAAATCGAATCAACAAGGAAGTAAACAAAAATATGCAGATAGGGAAGAGTTAGGTAAAATTTCTTATCGATTCAATATGGAACATGAAATTAGAAAGATTAAAATTCACATTCCATTGAATTCACTCTTAAAAAATCAGTCATATAGAGAACCTACCCTTAATTTTTTGAATCCATCAACCAATTATGACCCTTCAGATGTTGTAATTTACAACATGAAAATCCAACCATCATTTTTTCCCTAAATCATTTGATAATCCACCCGATAAGGCATTTTTTCCTCCCCCATTTTATATAGCTCTCACAGTTCATGATCATATTCTACATAATTGTCTTTTAGATTCTGGTGCTTCGCACAATATTATGCCTAAGGAATTTATGAAAGCTTTAGGGCTAAGTGTCACCAAGCCTTACCATGATTTATATGTTTTTTATTCCAGAGCAGTTAAATGTATTGGGATTATTAAAGATATTGTAGTCAGTCTTACAAAATTACCAATGAAAAGTGTTCTCATGGATGTTGTTATAGCTGATATTGCACCCAAATTTGGTATGCTATTGCCAATATCATGGGAAAAAGGGGTAGGTGGAACCTCGCATATGGATCTTTATTATGCAATGATTATGGTATTTGGAGGAGAGTGCAGAATAATTTACAAGGAGGTAAAACTTGCTTACTTGGTAAGTGATAATCAAAATCCCACTAATCATCCTATATATGCAATTAGAGAAGACATGGGTTCTTGTATGTTACATTTGAATGATGATACGACATGTGTTTTACAAGTTGAAAAAGAACATTCAGTTCAACATAGAATAGAAATTCAGGATTCTTTATGGCGGATGTATTTTGATGGTTCATCATGTAAATAGGGGGTAGGAGAGGGTATTTTACTTATTTCTACATGATGTGATATTATTTCTTCGATGTATAAATTGAAATTTCAAACAAAAAATAATATTGTTAAATATTAGGCATTAATAGTTGGTCTAAGGGATGCAAAAGATTTAAATATTCAACAGCTGGTTATTTTTGGTGACTCTGAGTTAGTGGTTCAGCAGGTTAAGAACTTTTATCGAGTAAAACAACAGTTGTTAAAAGCATACAAGAATGAAGTATGGGATATTGTGGATAATTTTTTCTAAACATTTAATATATCTTTCATCCCAAGAGATCATAATCAAACAACAGACTCTTTGGCGTCAGCAGCATCCCAAATTAAAATTATAAAACAAACTCAACTCAAATATCCAATTGAAGTTAGACACGGGCCTTCAATTTCGGATAATATCAAACATTGAAGGGTATTTAATGATGATCAAGAGATTAAAAAATTCTTGGAATTGACAGGTGAGTTTTCCACTTCATTAATTGACCAGGTTGACGTTCAACAAAATGAAAATGCTTCTTGTTTTAAAAAATCAATTGGTACTCATGATATAATTGAATTGAAGGGAAATTTCATTCCCAAAGGTCTTGTCCCTTTGGAGATATTGTTTTCTAATAATGGTACCTTGTTGAATCCTACTTTGCAATCATCCGAAGAGAATGTTTTAATCTGTAATATTGGAACTTAAGATCACCCCAAGTTAATTAAGTTGTCTAAAGCACTTTCATATGAACAAATAAAAATATATATTAAGCTGATGAAAGAATTGTAGATATATTTGCATGGTCCTATGAATATCTGAAGACATGTGACACTGATATAATTCGGCACAAGATTCCATTAAATCCAAATACAAAGCCTTTCAAACAGAAGTTAAGATGTATGCATCCGATGTTGTTACCAATCACTGAAAAATAGGTAAAAAATCTTTTAGATGCAAAAAATATCGTACCTCTTAGATATTCTTCTTGGGTAT
This sequence comes from Pseudotsuga menziesii, assembly GCA_001517045.1. Classification (NCBI taxonomy): domain Eukaryota; kingdom Viridiplantae; phylum Streptophyta; class Pinopsida; order Pinales; family Pinaceae; genus Pseudotsuga; species Pseudotsuga menziesii. Next base: position 315,017 of record LPNX011012881.1, read on the forward strand.
TAAACTTGGTGCTTGTACCTAAGAAGAATGGGGAAATAAGGATTTGTGTATACCTCTGTAATCTAAATAGATCCTCCCTCAAAGACAATTATCAATTGCCCAAAATTGATCAAAATTTACATATAGTACTTGGTTCTCAGAGAATATCAATGATTGATGCATTCTCTGGGTAGAATCAAATTTTGTACATTCGAAAGATAAAGAAAAAATAGCCTTTACAACTCCTTGGGGCAAGTTCATGTATGATCAAATTCCCTTGGACTTGCGTTGATGCCTGGAAAATTCCTAGGTACCGACAGTAGGGATTCTCCCTAGTAAGTGATGTCAACTAGATCGTTCACCATTTGGTGTGGGGAACCTGTCTGGTTAGCGGCCCAGCTACCATAGAATCAAAGTGTTTTAAGTATTTTACCGGTTGCAGCTCGATCCACCGTTTATATGATTTTATTGTTTTAAGGATGAAATGCAAATGCATAAACTAAACGCAAGTGATCGATAAACAAGAACCTCCGAGGAGCTGCACAGGTTCTTACCTCTCGCATTACGTGAATCTTGTTCCTCAACCAGTCATAAATTAATCAAATATAATTTATTCTATCCTATTCTAAACTTAATCTATCCTATCCCCAAGGGGAGAAAAAATTAAATGGAAAAGAGTAATGTATTGTAATGTTGCATATTGAATTCTACAGATAGATGGTAAATTCCTCACACATAGTTACAGCAAAAAATAAACAAAGATAGCTTTGCTTTGTTAAAGCATTCATTTCTCAGTATATGCACAAGATTTCAAATAGAAATCAAAATCTTTCATCATTACATAAATAATTCATAAGGTCAGAACGATCTCACAGTTGCACGGAAGCTAAATAAGAAGTAATTCAACATTGGCACTCCATACAATCCACGTAAAATCATGTGCAGTGCTTCCCCAACAAAACTTGTTCTTGTTTATTCATAGAAAAAGTAGTTCTTCATACAAATAACTTAGCATACTTGCGCTATTGAAAGTCCCCAATATTCTATCCTATATTCCTATTTATAATTCTATTACAAATGGCTCTTTGACTGTTAGGATATTTAGACACTTAGGAGTTAGTTAAGATCAACTTGTGTAATATATCTGTTAGGTAAAAGTGTGTTTCTTTAGTATGCATTAGTATGCATTTGTAAATATTCTAATCCGACGGTCACGATATGTTCTAGACATAGAGTGATCCGACTGTTCAACTTCTCTTAGATCATACCTACCATTGATCCGTGGGTTAACACCCGATTGGTCTATGATCTCTATTTAAAGAGCATAGAGGGTCCTTGGCTAGTTGATCGATTATGAGAAGCTCATGTAACTTTCTTTCTTTTGCATAATAAATTGCTCCAAGTAGCTATTTGGTTGGGGCCGTGGACTGTTTCCCTCTCGAGGGTTTTAACCACGTGATAAACATTGGTGTATTGATCTGTGATATGTTTGTGTGAAGCGGTTGTTCTTGGTGTTCGGTCCTTTGGGAGTACGCTCTGTACCCTAACATGGTATCAGAGCTTTTATGAAGAGCCGCTTTCGGTTTGATCAAGATCTGGAACCGGTGTTGCCGAAACTTTGAAAGGGTTTCTTGTTTCTAGATTTTCTATGCATTTGTGGCCCGTGGGAGCTGTTCCATTGCGTCCGGAGTGCCGTTTGCATTTGGAAATAGTTTTCGTTTCACCGAAAACCATTTTCGTTTGTTCCAGAAACACCCATTTCAGAAAATCTGAAGGTATAATGTTACAGTGACGGATTTGTTTTATTTTTTTTAAATATCTTATATTTTATCAGTCTTATTATTAGATCTTTTTGTTTTAGTCTCAGACTGTTGCCTTCCCTGGCTGCGTATGCTCTTTGCCGTGCACCTTGTGCGATCGCGACGAATCAGAAACAGTGAGGGAAATTTTTTTTCTTGTCTTCTTGGCTACGTATGCTCTTTGCCGTGCACCTTGTGCAATCACGGCAAATCAGAAACAGCGAAAAAACTTGAAAACGTAGACTTTCCGGGTAAGCTAACCAAGATCTAACCCCATTGTGTAGATAAAAAAAAAAAAAATTGTTTTTCGTTTTTTTTGTGATTTGCAGGAAAAGAAAGCAAGCACGGAAAACGAGAGAGAAGAGAGTAAAAAAAAAACCCTACCTCTTTCCATACTTTTACGTACCTTTTAAACTTAGCTCACTTGATCCAAAGTTGCTTTACACATTGATAAGTCTTGAGTTCAAATCTTATCAAGCTACTTTTTAGTGCATGCAATTTCTATTTTCAAGTTACTTTATTGTAAAAGTGAATCTCACATTAATAAAATAAAATAAAAGTGAGTCACTTAAGTCTTTTAATTTATTGCCGCACTATTTAAAAGTACATTATTGTAAAAGTGAACCTCACTTATTCTACAAAAGTGATTCACTTCAAAGCAACTTTATTGTAAATTGATTGTCAAAGGTTGATCTTTGGAAGAGGGGGGTTCTTTTTTTAGTTGGTCAAGTTAATTTCTGCCATGTCACTATTGGGGACATCTTCAACATTTTCTTTGATCAAGCATAACTTCATCATCCGGAATCCGTTTTAAGTGCCGTTTTTTTAAAACCGCATATTTTTTTCGAGCTCTTTGCATCTAGACAGTTAGTTTCTGTTCTTTCAGCCATCATTTTACAGTATGGCCACCCCTTGTGATATTATACTTACAAGTTCTAACTATTTCTCATCGAAATCTCGTATGGAGGATGTTCTGCGAAGTAGGGGACTTTTCAGGATAACCTCAGGGAAAGAAACAGAACCCACTAATTATGATAAGAAAATTAAATGGGAAAATAGATGCGATGAAGCTCGTGGATTGATTGGGATGTCAATCTCTACTGATTTACGATTCCACATATCTGGCATTGATAAACCTGATAAAGCTTGGGAAAAGTTGGAGTCTGTGTTTGGTAAACACAATGAAATTCGGGGTCATCAACTTGAGAATGAGTTGCTTTCCTTGAATCCCAAT